>VZQC01011874.1:2862015-2890967 GCA_009823505.1 Rhizomys pruinosus
GGTTAAGAGCGCCGACCGCTCTTACAGAGGACCCGGGTTCGATCCCCAGCACCCACATGGCGGCCGAGAACCGTCTGAAACTCCAATTCCAGGAGAACTCCAGTTCCAGGGGAAGGCGACACCCTCTTCTGACCTCCGCAGTGTTGCACGACACGGGTGCACAAACTTGCATGCAGACAGTACATTCATACACATACGGAAATAAATAAAATTAATAAAAAAATAAAATAAATTTATAAAAAAAGTATAACTATATATATATATATATATACACAAACATACATACAAACATACATATATACACATATCACTTGAATTGGAGGGTTTTTTTTTATTCCTTAAAAGATGTCATGTTTTCCTTAAGGAAGTGCTTAAAGGTTCCTCCTTGGCAACCCCAACCATCAATCCTGCTCTTTTGCTCCACATTGGGGTATTTCCCTCCCATGGTCCCCCAACATGAAGTCCAGTAAGAATGCACCCTGTATTGATCCCCCTGCACTAGCCTGTATGATACAGCCCAGGTAGTCCAACAATGACAGTCTACACTCTGATGAGGCTGACGTCCCCTTAGCTGTTTAGGCCATAAGCTGGGTATTTCAGTGGTCCCCATCTGGCATTGAAGATTTGGAGGATTCTTGTAGAGATTTGAGTCCTCATTCCATATTAGGAGGTTAAAAAGCTGTGTCTCTTGCCTTTGAGGAGTGCCAAAAGCAGTGGCAGCCACAGAGTAGATGCACTAGCCAGTAAGAATTGGAGATAGGCCAAAAGACAGTACACTATCTTTATTCTTTTTGTCTTTTTTACTAAGATCTCAAGTTCTGTGTCTGCAGTACAGTTTCTCTGGTCTTACTGATTATTTATGTCTGGTTGTACTTTCCTTTTGGATGCTTAAGGCCCCACAGTTAGCCTAGATTAATCGAGGTTTTTGTTTTCTCAAGGTCAGTTGAGGATCTGGTCCTCAGATGTCTCTCAGGTTTTGTTTTTGGGGGGGATGTAGGAGAAGGATGGGAGCCCCTTGCTCCTTTCAGCTTTTCATTTACCAGTTCCATCCACTCGAGGACAAAGGCAGGTCTTGCTAGACCAGGCTTCCTTTTCTGAAGCATGAGCAGCTTCTCCTCTCTTTAGCCTGGACACTGGCTGAGGTCCCATCAGTGGCTCTCCAAGACCTCCCTGAACAGGAAGACTGGTGACCCACATCTGCAGGACATTTCAAGAGGTGCCCCATGCAAAATGCCCCAAGACTTGGTTGACCTCTGAGGGCAAGGAACAAAGTTATCCCTTCGGTCCCTCGGCCGCATTTGTATGGGCTTTAAGTATGGTCGTTAAGCACTCAGAAAGGCTAAGTTGTACCAGCCTATTACACCTATATTAAGATTGTATCTTTTGGGAACAAACTGTATGTTATTTCCATAGCATATTTCTTGATTTGCATCTTTCCATTTTAATCCCGTAGTACTCTAAAAGATGCATATGTCCCTTCCATCATGTACCAAAGACCTAAGGTTTAAAAATAATTGTTAGGTCAGCTCTAGAACCTGTTTAAGAATCCAAATTGCAAGAGCATAAGTGTCTTTAGATCATGAGGAATATAACATTAACATTGTTCAGTTTGTCTTACAACTAGGTACTTGGTACTATCATCCACAGATAAGGAATATCATTTGTCTTTTGTTTTTCTGGGACTGTGTTACTTCACTTACTGTAAAATCTTCTAGTTCCATCCATTTACCTGCAAATTACATGATGTCGTCTCTCTTTCCCGCTGCATAGAACTCCATTGTGTAGATGTACCATATTTTCTCTATCCACTCGTCAGTTGAGGGGCATTTGGGTTGCTTCCAGCTCTTTGCTATTGTGAAGAGAGCTGCAATAAACATGGGTGTACATGTATCTCTATGGTAGGAAGAGTCTGATGGATATATTCCCAAAAGTGGTATGGCTGGATCAGGTGGTAGGCTCATTTTGAGTCTTTTAAGGGTTCTCCATACTGCTTTCCATAGTGGTTGTACAAGTTTGCATTCCAACCAGCAGTGATTGAGTGTTCCCCATTCCCCACACCCTCTCCAGCATTTAGTATCATTTGTTTCCTTGATCCTTGCCAGCCTTATCGGGGTGAGATGGTATCTTAAAGTGGTTTTATTTTGCATTTCCTTAATTATTAGCAATGTTGATTTTTTCATCCATTTCTATTTCCTCACTTGTGAAGTCTCTGCTCAGCTCTTTATGCCATCTTTTGAGTGACTCATTTGTTTTCTTACTTGTTTGGTTTTTGAATAGTTTATATATTCTGGAAGTTAATGCCCTGTCAGATGTATCAGCAGTGAAGGTTTCCTCCCACTTTGTGGGTTTTCTCTCCACTTCCTGTTTTTTTTTTTTTTTTTGCTGTACAGAAACTTTTGAATTTAATGAGGTCCCACTTGCCAATTGTTGACCTTATTTCCTGTGCAGCTGCTGTCTGGTTTAGAAAGTCTTTTCCTACACCTATGTCTTGTAAGTTGCTACTAACGTTTTCTTCTATCACCTTCAGAGTTTTGGGTTTCACATTGAGGTTTTTGATCCATTTGAAGTTGATTTTTGTACAGGGTGAGAGCTAGGGGTTTAATTTTGTCTTTTTTAAAATTTTATTTATTTCTGTAGGTGTATGAATGTACTGTCTGCACGCAGGTTTATGCACCTGTGTCGTGCAATGCTGCGGAGGTCAGAAGAGGGTGTTGGATTCCCCTGGAACTGGAGTTCTCCTGGAATTGGAGTTTCAGATGGTTCTTGGCCACCATGTGGGCGCTGGGGATTGAACCCGGGTCCTTTGCAACTGCAGTCGGTGCTCTTAACCAGTAGGCCATCCCTCCAGCCTAATTTTATTTTTCTACAAGTGGTGATCCACTTTTGCCAACACCATTTGCTGAAGATGCTGTCTTTCCTCCATTGAGTCTTTTTGACCCCCTTGTAAAATATGAGGGGGCTGAAATTTTATGTGCTCAAGTTTGGATCTTCAGTTGTGTTCCATTGTTCTAAAGGTCTGTTTCATGCCAGTACCAGGCTATTTTTATGACTATAACCCTGTAGTATAGTTTGATGTCTGGTATAGAAATACTCCCTTTATTGCTCTTTCACTCAGGGTTGCTTTGGTTATTCGGGATCTTTTGTTCCATACGAATTTAGGAATTTTTTTCCAAGCCAGTGAAGAATGATCTTGGGATTTTAATTGGGATTGCATTGAATCTGTATATTACTTTGGGTAAAATGGACATTTTTACTATATTAATTTTTCTGATCCATGAGCATGGGAGGTCTTTCCATCTTCTGATGTCTTTTTCAATCATAAGCTTCTTCAGAAGCTTATAATTTTTGTTGTAGAGATCTTTGGTGGTTTTGGTTAGGTTTATTCATAGGTATTTTATTATTTTTGAGGCTATTGTGAGTGGGAAGGACTCCTTTTTCAGTTGCTTGCTGTTGGTGTAAAGAAAAACTACTGATTTTTCTAGGTTAAGTTTGAATCCTGCACCAATTTACTGAAACATTTAATCATTTCTAGGAGTTTTCTGGTGGAGTTTTTAGCATCCCTTAAGTAAACTATCATATCGTCTGCAAAAAGGGATAGTTTTACTTCCTCTTTTCCAATTAGTATTCCTTTAATTGCCATTTCTTGCCTTATTGCCCTAGCCAGTGTTTCAAGCACTATATTGAAGAGGAGTGGTGACAAGGGGCAGCCTTGTCGGATTCCTACCTTTATGGAGAATACTTTTCTCCATTTAGGATGATGCTGGCTGTGGGGTTTTTTGTATATGGCTTTGATTATGTTGAGGAATGATCCTTCTGGTCCAATTCCCTCTAATACTTTAATCATGAAGGGATGCTGGATTTTGTCAAAGGCCTTTTCTGCATCAATTGAGATGATCATGTGGTTTTTGTCCTTCAGTCCATTTATGTGTTTTATGATACTTACTGATTTGAACCATCCCTGCATCTCTGGTATGAATCCAAGTTGACAATGGTGAATAATCTTTTGGATGTGGGTCTGTATACGGTTTGCAAGTATTTTGTTGAGAATTTTTGCATCTGAGTTCATTAATGAGATGAGTCCATAGTTCTTTTTGGTTGTATCCTTGCCTGGTTTTAGTATTAGAGTGATGCTGGCTTCATAGAAGGAATTTGGGAGATTTCCCTCTGCTTGTATCCTTCTGAACAGTTTTAGTAATAATGGTTGTAAGTCCTCTTTAAAAGTTTTGAACTGCCTTCTTGAATTGACTAATAGACATAGGAACTGTGAAAAGGATTATTCTCTATTCAGAACCAAATATAATATTAAAGTCTCCTTAAGCTATGCACTTAAGCAAAATATATTAATGCAGGAGTTCCGACATCAGCAATGGATTATTCTACCAAAGAGATGTTGGCCAGGTGATCCAAGCCCCCACAAAAGGTAAAGGCTCCTTCTCTCTAAACTGGGATACCTGCAAGAAGAGAGGCGATAAGTCCCTGCTGTCGAAGACCTGACGTTAACATGGGAAAGATGTATTGAGACCACACATGCAAGTGTACGGATGGTCTCTGGAATACCAGAGAGTGTTACCAAAGGCCACTATACCAATAAAGCAAATATGGGTCTCCTTGAGTCAAGCAAGACTCCTCCGTCATCACCGCTACACCTCATCTGCCTGGAAATGCTGATGCCACAAGCTTACAATCTCTAATGTCAGGAGATGTTATAAGCCACAGTAAGACCCTGTCATATTCAATAGAAAAAAATGTAATTCATGGATTAACATACCATACAAACATGTGTGTCTATACCAAAGTAACCTACGATAACAATTAGTACTGTTTAAATACCTATATATCTAATTGCTTGTGCTTCATTAGTAGGATCGAAAGGTTATTCCTGGACAAACTGTCAGCCCATGAAAGAAAACAGCCAGAATTGATCAGAGTCCAAGACAACAGCTCCAGAGAAATTAGACTGTTTTGCTTCTCATCCACCTGTGCCGCTTTTCTAAGCCTATGGAAAAATCTGCAGAAGAGGGGGCATGGTAGAATGTAAGGGCTGTGATTGGGGTGAATGGTGAAGCTACAGCAATATAGCCTGGACACTCATTTGATCAACTTGACTGAACATACAAGCCTCCCCTGCTGGATGGTGGGACCAAGGGGCTGTGTGTGTTTGGACACAACTGCTTGCAAATTGGTTTTACATGAAGGATGCTTGTACTCCTAAATTATCACTTATTGCTTAAAGATGGAAAAAAACCTGAAAGATGCAAGACAGTTATGGCAGAATGCATGATCTGGAATGGGGTGGAGTGGGGTGGGGGGAAGGGAAGGGGAAGTATGCCTGAACTGAATTGGAAAATGATGTGTGAAATACACAAAGCATCAATAAAAAAATTGTTTTGTAGAATTGTGCCGTGAAACCATCTGGATCTGGGCTTTTTTTAGTTGGGACTTCTTCTATTTCATTTTCAATTTCTTCATGTATTATGGGTCTGTTCAAGCTATCAGTCTCCTCTTGGTTTAGCTTTGGTGATTTTCCAGATTGCAGATATTCGTCCATTTCTCTTAGGTTTTCAAATTTATTACAGTATAGATTTTTGAAGTATTCCCATATGATTGTCTGGATCTTTTTATTGTTTCTTGTGATATTTCCCCTTTCATCATGAATTCTATTGATTTGGAGTTGCTTTTTCTTTCTTTTGGTTAAGTGGGCTGGGGGTCTGCCTATCTTGTTTATTCTCTCAAAGAACCAGCTTTTGGAGTCATTGATTCTTTGTATTGTTTTCTTTGTTTCTATTTCATTGATTTATGCTCTGATTTTTGTTATTTCTTCCTATCTGTTGGGTTTAGGGTTCATTTGTTGTTGTCTCTCAAGTGTTTTTAGCTGCAGTGTCAGATCTTTTGTTTGTTCTCTTTCTTTTTTTTTTTTAATGTGGGCACATAGGGCTATAAATTTTCCTCTTAGGACTGACTTTAATGTGTCCCACAAGTTCTGTTGTGTTGTATTTTCATTTTCGTTTAGTTCCAGGAATGCTTTTATTTCATTATTTCTTCCCTGACCCACTCTTTATTGAAGATTGTGTTCTTTAGCTTCCATGTGTTCTTATAGTTATTAGTGGCATTGTTTCTTCCCTCACCCACTCATTATTCAGGATTGTGTTTTTTAGTTTCCATGTGTTCTTATAGTTATTAGTGGTTACCCTGGTGTTAATATTGAGCTTTATTGCACTGTGGTCTGATAGAAAGCATGGAATAATTTAAATCATTTTATATTTGTTGACATTTCTTTTGTGTCCCATTATGTGGTCAATTTTGGAGAATATTTCCTGGAGCACTGAGTAGAAAGTATATTCTCTGGTGTTTGGGTGGAATAGTTTGCAGATATCTGTGAGGTCCATTTGGTGCATTGTATTGTTCAGTTTTGATGTCTCTCTCTTTATTTTTTGTCCAGTTGTCCTATCCAGGGTACTCAGTGGAGTATTGAAGTCCCCCACTATTAGCATGCTGGGATTAATCTGTGTCTTGAGGTCCTGAAAGATTGTGTTTATAATAAAGTTCAGTGCATCATAGTTCGGTCCATAAACATTTAAGATTGTGAAATCTTCCTGGTTAGTTGTTCCATTGATAAGGATATAATGGCCCTCTTTTTCTTTTCTGATTAATTTTGCTCTGAGGTCTATTTTGTCTGATATTAGAATAGCAACTCCTGCTTGCTTTTTGGTACCATTTTCTTGAAATTTTTTTTTCCATCCTTTCACTCTAAGGTGGTTTTTGTCTTTGAGGGTGAGATGGATTTCTTGTAGACAGCATATAGATGGATTCTGTTTCCTAATCTATTCTCCCAGTCTTTGTCTTTTGATTAGGGAATTTAGACCATTAATATTTAAGGTTATTATTGTGAGATGTGTGTTGTTTCCTTTCAGCTTACTTTTCATTTGCATTCTTGGTCTAGGTATTTATTTACTCTGTTATGCTTTTATTAATTTCTCTCTTGGTCTGTTTAAGGGTAGTTGCTTATTTCCTTTGTTCTTCGAATTGCTTCAAGTATTTTCTGAAGTGTTGGTTTTTTTGACATGTGTTCTTTCATTTTTTTATGTCATGAAAGATTTTTTTCTCCTTCAATTATGATCAACATTTTTGCTGGATATAGCAATCTGGGTTGGCATTTAAAGTCATTTAGCACTGGGAATGCATTTATCCATATTCTTTTGGCTTTCATAGTTTGCACTGAGAAGACACCTGTGATTCTAATGGGTTTCCCCTTATATGTAACGTTGTTTTTCTCTTGTGGCCTTCAGTATTTTGTCCTTGTTTTGAGCACCTTGTGTTTGAACTATGATATGACACTGGAAATTTCTATTCTGGTCTTGTCTATTTGGTGTTCTGTGTGCTTCTTGTATTTGTATGGGCTTGTCTTTTTTCAGTTTGGGGAAATTTTCTTCTACTATTCTGTTGAAGATCTCATAAATACTCTTCTCTTTGGATTCTTCTCCTTCCTCTATCCCTATGATGTGGAGGTTTGGTCTTTTCATAGTGTCCCGCATTTCCTGGTTGTTCTACCCTTGTGTTTTTTTTTTTTTTAATTTTTCATAATCTTTACTTGAGGTTTCTAGCAGCGTTGTTTTATTCTGTAGGTCTGCTATTCCTTTGTCTGCTTCATCCACTCTGCTTCTGAGGCTTTTTCCCATCCTTTTCTGGTGATTGGATGAATGCTCAATTTCCTTTTTCATTTCATCCTGTGATTTCTTCAGTATTTCCACTTCCTTTTGGAGCTTTTCATTCTCTTCTTGTAGCTCCTTGTTTCAACTAGTCAGTTTCTTTTTTCTTTCAGACTGAGATCTTTTCAGTGTTTCCATTTCCTTTTGGATTTTGTCATTCTCTCCTTCTAGTTCTTTTCAGAGTTTGTCAATCTCTCCCTTTAATTCTTTCTGGAGTTTATCATTCTTTCTTTCTTGTTCCTTCATTAATTTTTCATTCTCTCCCTTTAGTTCTCTGATTTGTTCTTTATAGTCTGTGAATATGTCTACAATTGTTCTTCTAAGGTTGTTTTGGTTTCCTTCCAGGGAGATCTCGTTGTTGGGATCTTCTACAGGACTACTTGAGTTTGGTGGGGATTTATTATGAGCTTTTCTTCCCATATTGTTGTTTTCCGTTGTGTCTTTGGCATGCGTATTTTTTTTTGTTTTTGTTTTTGGTTTTCCCCCTTTGTTTGTTTGTTTGTTTGTTTGTTTGGCTTCTGTTGCTAATCTCAAATGAAGGACTGGTTGGTCACTCAGTTTGCTTCCTGCTGGTTTCTTCCTCAGTTTTGGCTGTGCGGCCTGACACTACTTGATCATCCCAACCACAGTAAACCACAACATCATCAGTTTATACTTTGCACCACAGTACCAGAAGCTTGGGGTGGGGGAGTCAGACCCCATTGGGTGAAAAGTATGTGTGCTGCTGGCTGTCCTTCTATCCATGCACACAGTTCTTGTCTATGGTCCTAGGGGTGGGCGGCAGATGCCCGGGGTGGGCAGCCACAAGCCTGTGCATCAGAAGCCCACCTGGGCGACGAGTGTGTGCCCTGCTGCCTGTCCTTCTATCCACACATACAGTTCCTCACTCTGGTTCTAGAGGTGGGTGACAGATGCCTGGGGTGGGCAGCTGCAAGCCTGTGCACCAGAAACCCACCTGGGCAATGAGTGTGTGCACCACTAGTTGCATTATTTTCACACACAGTGCTTAGCAGCCTAAATAGTGTAAGGCCAGAAATATTTGGCATTTATTTGAGTTATAACTGTACAATTCCCCCTTGCATCCCCTGGAATTTGTGAGTAAATAAGGTATCGTAATAAATGAATTTTGAGATCTTTAGAAGCAAAGTCCTTACTGAATACAAAGTGATTATCACATAAAATTAGGCTGTTGGAGGTGTTTCCCATGTAACATTTTTGTTTGATTCTTATAATACATACTATTTATTTCTCTTTGATCCATCTTTCATGATTAAATTAGGTGTGATTTTCCCAAGAGATGATATTATACTGTCAGTTTAAGAGACTTCAGAGTAAATCAAAATTTGGTGATGCGTATGTTCACAAAGCAGCAAACATGTCAAAATAGAAACATCCCTTTTTCCCTTAATTTAGTAGCATCTTTTCTTATCTGTCAAAATCCACTCAAAGAATTTTTCAAATATCAATAATTGTGAAGCAGATCATAGTAAAAAATTTAACATGTATTTAAATGAACTTTTTTTTTCTATAGGTTAACAATACCTGTTTTGAACTTAATTCTGTTAGTTTTTGGAGATTTAATGATACATACATCAACCTTTTTAGTTGTTTTGGAAGCTCATGGATTTAAGGCAAGAGTAAAAATAAGAGTGAAAAGTAAATTTATGAAGAGTATCTATGTACCAAGTCAATGGAATTTGATTTTGAATATTGAAATATCTAACCTTCAAAATAGTTTTTCAAATGACATGATCAAATTTGTGTTAAAGTCACATAGCATTGTCACAAAGTGGGTGGAAGTGACTAAATTATTAAAAAAAAAAGAGAAGAAAAAAAGAGAAGAAAAATAAAGTTGAGTGTCTGGGCAAGGCATAGTATTAGAGGTTTCGTCTACATAACCTTATTTGGCCACTGCAATAATAATCAAAAGAAAGCTTACACTCTACATTTGTTTGTACAGAAGTGATCGTTAACATGGTTATCAATTTGACAGAACCTAGAATCAACTAAGAAACAAACCTCTGAGCGTCAATTGTAAGCTTGTTCCTATACTGAGTGAACTGAGTAACTCAGCTTAATCTAAATGTGGGCAGTACCACTCTATGGACTAGAACCCTGGATTGAGTAATAAGAAAGGCAAGCAGAGTACCAGCACTCATCTTTCTCTACTTACTGGATCTGAAGGCAATCATTACCAGGGGCTTCACACTCCTGATTCTAGTCCTTTCCCAACATGATGAACAGCATCTTTTAAATCTTGCCCAAAATAAACACTTCCCACCTTAAGTTGCTTTGTCAGGCATTTTGATACAGTAGCAAGAAAAACAAATAATATAATAAGTGAGGAAAACAATATTTGAAGAGGCTTAACTCCATAAAACCTAATTACAGCAAAATACACTGCTAGCAGCTGAACACAGTCTGACACCAAGATCTATAATTTTCTTTTGGGTTATGATTATCAATTTATGTATAGTCTAGCAGAGGTGAATTATGATAAAGGCCTGCATCAAGACAATGGATTGGAAATAAAGGGAAAATGTGAGGAACATTTAGGGAATAGAATTGGCAAAATACTTGGTTGTTTTTTCATATGGATTTAGAGCAAAGAAGAGAGAAAGGAAGTGCCAAGGACTGTCCTCAGGTTTTTGTCTAAATGAAGGGACCGGTGAGATAGTGATGATGTTAACAGAAACTTCCTGGGGTGAAAATTACAAACTGAAAAACAGATACTGAAGATTCAGGACAAAATACAAAGAACTCATGGGATAAAATGATGGGAAAAGTAGCGCTGGAAGAGTAATTACTTTAGTGTTTGCTGTGACAGGACAGAAGTTGAGTTCTTATAAAGATGGGAATGAATTACAATAATAGGGGAGAGAGTACTGTAAGGTATTTTAGACTCACTTGGTTCTAAAGCATCCCTGAAATATTTAATCCGGAGTAAAGAGAAGGGAAGTGATTTTGAAGGAAGGAAAATAGGGATTTGAGTCAGCCACTGTGGAGAATAGGAGAGGGAGCTGATGATTATTTGCTAGTAATATTGCAGGGGAATTGTTTGGGGTTACCGTCATCGCATGTCCTTATGGGAACTTGGTATCAAGCTTACCATTTTAACCTTTTTTTTAAATTTTCAAACTGAAGATATCACAAAACATAAATAAGATAACTGAGCTCATTCTTCATCTGAGAATGAAGTCTGTTCTTTTTACTTTTTGAAAAGTATTGAGAACCAAGAACATGCTCACCAAAAATATACAAGTTTTTAAAAATGTTTTTGTTTGATTCTTATGTAAAGCATATTTAAGCCCAGTAAGATGAATTATGAATATTTTTGTTTTCTTATTTTATGCTAGAGTTTTAGAAATGCCCAGATCATTTCTATCTTGAATTTCTGTTAAGTTTTCTTCATTGGAGATCTCCACTGTGCCAAGAATCAAATTTATTAATCACTGTAGAGTAATCCAGATTTTCTACTTTTTTCCTGTACCAAATTTGGTAGATTACATTTTTCTAGAAATGTGTTCATATATGTATCGATTTTTCTACAAATAGTTGTGTGCACTACTCTTACCTGTTTGATATAAGCACCTATATTTATTCTCTTCTTTATTTTTTATGTTCATTATTTTCTTTTTGTTGATTACTTCTATTAGAACTTTGTCATTTAAAAATTATTTTTAGGGGATGGAGATATGGCTCAATTTTTCAAAGAACTTGCTGCTCTTACAGAGGATCTAGGTTCAGTTCCCAATGCCCACATGGTAAATCACGATTACCTGCAACTCTAGTTCTAGGGGGTCATATGCCATCTGCTAGCCTCTGTGGGCACCTCATACACATTGTATGAATACACACATGAAGACACAGTTACGTAAGTAAAAATAATTAAATAAAGTATTATTTTAAAAGAAGCGACTTCATCATTATTGCTCCTCTTGTTGTATGTTTGACTTCATTTAAATACTATTCTTTAGTTTTAAAATGTCATTTTCCTTAGTTTTTGTTTCAGTTATTCTTTTCTAAGTTCTTGACATCAATAGTGTAATCATTTCCTTCAACTTTTATAGTTTCTTAAGATACAATTTAAATTTCTTCCAAATACAGCTTTAGGTTCATAAATTTGAATGCAAACATTTTCTTAATTGTTCAGATATGTGTTATAATTTTTCTTATTAAATGTTCTTTGAACTCTTAGATTTTTGGAATTTTGTTCAATTTTAGTTTAGATTTTTGTATGAAAATGCATGTGATTGGGACTTAATTACCTACATTTGTTAAAGTTGTCCTTAAAGCTTGTATTCAGCTGAGTTAAATTGCCTTGTATTCTTGCAAAAAGGTTTATCCCACATTTGATGGTTATAAATCTCTATGTCTTCCATTAGCTTGAGCCTGCTAATAATGTAGTTCAAATCTCTGGTATCCTATTTATTTGTAATTCTACTTAAAATGTCAATTACTAAAAGAAGTACATCAATAATCTCTCATGATGATGATACATTGTTCAATTTTTCTCTGTAATTCTCCTACTGTAGTACTAAGTAGGTTGAACCCTGCTTAGCTTCTACATCAGACAAGATAAAGCATGCCCAGGATGATACGACCATCATCGGCTTCTTGCTGTAATTCTGTCATGTTTGGAAAGCTTTATGAATGTGTATATATATATATATATATATATATATACACATTCATAAAGCTTTCTAATATATATATATTCATAAAGATAATTCTAATATATATATATATTAGAATTATCTTGTGCTGTACTAAGGTATCTCTAACCAGTTCTCTTGGACTATTATTGTACTGTATAATATTTTTGCTGTTTCATTTTGTTTTATATATGCGAGAAAAATCATAGAATCAAAGTTTATAAAAGTTCATTTGCATAATATTTTAAATATGTTATTGATTGGTTGACTTCGTATGTGTCTATGTATGGTTGTGTGTGTGGCATGGCATGTGTGCAGAGGTCAGAGGACAACTTGTGCGAATCAGTTCTCTCAGCTGTGTGGGTTCCCAGGATCAAACTCAGATTGGCAGGTTTGGCAGCATTTGCTTTTACCCACTTGTATACCTCGACAACCCTCAGCAGAAAAAAAATTTATCTTTCCCCTGGAGAGTTTAGTGCATTTATGTTTGTAGTGAGTTCTAGGACATTGGCATTTATTTAAATTATGTTAAATATGTCCCATTTGTCTGATTTTTTTCTATTTCATTGTTTTTATGTTCTTGTAACAGTGTGAACTGACTAATTATTATTATTTTTTTGGTCTTTTTGAGAGGGGGTCCCCCTTTAGCCCCAGCCGTCTGGGAGCTCCCTGTATTGACCAGGCTAGTTTTGAACTCACAGAGATCCACCTGCTTCTGCCTCCCAAGTGCTGGGATTAAAGGCATGCACCACTATGCCTGGCTTGAATAATTTTTAAACAAAAAGATTAGTGGTTTTTTTAAGTATTGTAACATGCTATTTTAGCCTAAGAAATTCTAAAACTCAGTCAATATTTTTCCTTTCTTTTTACTTTATTGTTTTTGTTTTATGTGTATGAGTATATTGTCTGTGTTCTGTAAATGCACCCATGGTGTACAATGGTCTTGGAGGTCAGAAGAGGGTATTTGATTTCCATGGAACTGGAGTTATGGACAGTTGTTAGTTACATGTCGTGCTGGGAATCAAACCCGTGTCCTCTGCAAGAACAGCCAGTGCCCTTAACGGCTGAGCTTTCTTTCCAGCCCAATATTGTTACTTTCTGCATGAACTAAAAGAAAACTGCAGAGTACTTTCGTTCTTGTTTTCACTTTTCTAATGTTAGAAACCTAACTGCAGTGACAATCAAAGTCCTTCTATTTTCTGTCTGATTTTTTGGGAACAGTGTCTAGGGCTTCCATGAAAATACTTGTGATACTCTTTTGTCAAACTGTGAAAGTACCTTTCTATCCACATCATATAACTTTTATCACATCCTTTTTGTGCTTCATTGAAGCAGTAATGACTGCCTGGACTGTTGATAATGGCTTTGAAGCTGACTCTAGGATCAGCAAAAAAAGTGGCATATTTGATTAATGTGATCTGCCATGGGCATGTGGGGGGAGAATGGCAGCATGTGCGCTATATCACCTAGGGAGCCTTCAAACAGTGATGAAATGAAATGCAACACAAAGCAGGTATGCTTTGATTTGGGATGGGTATTAGAGCAAGGAAACATGCAGAGCATAAGGCTCTTTGGAGAGAACAGGAGAAAGAACTATCTAGGCATGCTGGGCAGCTAAGAGATTAGCAGGGTGACTACTTCATGGGGGAAGCACATAACAGGCAAGGTAGGCAGTTCTCAAAGATGAATTATTTGTATTTGCATTTTTTTCTTATAGCAATCTTTAATAAATAAAATCAGATCATGCTGTACTTCTCTTTTCCAGCAGCTCTTTCATTCCTTTCTCTCTACTCCTCAGGTTAATGAGGAGATCTCTTTCTCTCTACTCCCTAGGTTAATGAGGAGATGAAGAAGTCACCTGCTGCTTTATATTATCAGCTTTATTGCTCCCCTTCATTAGTGTGAATGATAGAGAGTTGAATGTGGTTCGTCTTGGAGGCAATACAGCAGGATATTACATACATGCTAGTCAGCAGCCAATATCACAACCTCATTTGCTAGTGAATTTGCAAATAACCAGTCCTTCAGGTACTTCTCTAATTTTCACCAAATGTTGCACTTCGGAAAGCTTCATTAATCTAGCCCCATTAGGATGGGTAGGGTGAATGAGTTTATGGCTGTAGAAGGTGAAGAAACAGAATTTGCAGCTCTTCAGAATATTGCTGGCATTCGTTTATGACAATGGAGTCAAAGTGGAATTAAAATTCCCCAACAAATTATGGTTTGGAATGCAAGGGCACCAAATACATGGAGAATTTAACCATAAAATACTTAAAAACACAATCAATTGTTATTTATTGAGATTATGTCTGAAATTACAAGCACTTTCTTTATCTTCAAATCAAAGTATGTATAGCTCTAGCCACTGCAGCCAAGGGAGACTCTTAAATAAGGGACATTCTGGAAGGAATGAAGCTATATGTATTCAAAGGAGAAATATGACTGAGAAAGCCATTAGTACGGCAAGGGATTTTCATCTATATTTGACCTTGTCCTGAAATGAGAATGTTCTCTTTTATGGTGAGAAATATTCTGTTTAGAGAAAGCAAACATTGGTGTTTGGGGAGGAATAGTTCAGGCAGCCACTCTAAGTAAAGATGAAGTTTGATGATCCAGAACTATAACCTCTGGGTTGGGATTTCTGTTTATGATCAATAGATAGAACATCAAAGAGAGGTTCTTTACCAAATGTCCTCTCATGCTTGTCCTTCATTTTCAGTCCTTGTGTCCTTCCTTTGATTCACCATCTTGTATGCCTTGTTGCTAGAAATGACTGTTAGGGAAATAAAGCATGAATAGGTCACCTCATATGGATAAAGAAACTTTTTCTTGATCTGTACATTTTTTTGTGACAACATATAGAATGATATAAGTTAAAGGCTGAAAGAGTAGTATGAATCATGTAAAGCAACAACTCTCATGAAGGCAAATTTTTTGCATCCAAACAAATACAACTGACATATTTAATCAAGTTTCACTGTGATTAAGCTTTGAAAGCTATAACAAGTTCTGATGACAAAGAAGTACTATTTGGAAACAAATTACAGATCTTGTCTTTATGACATGTATCAATTTACACAGAAGCTACATAAATCACTTTTTATATTTTCCTGTAATGGAAAAATACTGCAGGGCATTTAATAGCCAATAAATTATATATTTAATGAATCAGAGCAAAATATAAATGGTATGAGTGAAACACCTCTAAGAATGAAGAGCGATACTGACTTGATAAAAATTCCACTCACATAGGCTCTAGGCTGTTAGATCCACCGCAGCTCAAGAGAGTAAATGCTTACATTTCATCTCTGATCATTCACATGAAAATTTTTCTTGGGAGTTTATTGCATATTTTCAGACCTCAATTATTTATTGCTTATATTATTCTTCAAGCAAATCAGGAGTGAAAACAGTGAGTTTCACCTTTAACCTTTGATAAGTATCACTCCAATAAGTTACACCATAAATCAATTAGCAGCATGAACTGATAGAAAAAGCTTTTCTTGCCGGGTGTGGTGGCGCACGCCTTTAATCCCAGCACTCGGGAGACAAAGATAGGTGGATCTCTGTGGGTTCAAGGGCAGCTTGGTCTACAGAGCGAGCTCCAGGACACCTGGTACTAAAAGGGAGACCCTGTCTCAAAAATATAAAAAAAAAGCTTTTCTCAACCACTTATGCAAAGTAGCTATGTTCTTCGATGTCACACTAGAAGCATGTGACTTTTCACTGACAAAGAATTGTTGTCACTGAGCCAACCAAGTACTTTCTTACACAAATGGAACAAGGTGAGAGGAATTGGATGAAAGAAGTGAACTGACACTTGAATTGTTGTGATAGAAATGTCCATGTTTCATCTCTTTTGAGTCTTTTATCAACAGTAGGACAGAGAAATATGAATTTTTTTTGGTCTTTTCGAGACAGGGTCCAGCTGTCCTGGAACTCACTCTGTAGACCAGACTGGCCTTGAACTCACAAAGATCTGCCTACCTCTGGCTCCCAAGTGCTAGGATTAAAGGCGTGCACCACCACACCAGGCTCAAAATACAAATATTTTATCTAACATTTATTGATGTTACATTTGGGTTGAATGTACAAGCAATGGGGTTTTAAAGCTTAAAGAAATGTGGGATGGTGGCCAAAAGACCAGAAACCTGTTAATATGCAAAGCATAACTACCTGTATCATTGGCTTACTCACATCTCTTAAGCCTCCATTTGCACATCTATTTTAAAAAAATTATGGTGTTTGATTTGAAGGTTAATAAGTTGTATATTTCTCCTTCATGTAGGCTGAGTATTTTTTGAAGCTTCAAAGTGCATATGAAATTTGATAAAGTTGTATCCTGTTGCATAAAACAGTCATATTATTGAAAGGATGTGTGCATTTATTTCCTTCCTACCTTGTGGGAGGGATTTAATTGTATTCTGAGTACAATGAAAAAGACTGTTATTTAGAGGAAACCTGTGATGATTCTTTGTGAAGCAAATAACCTTTGTAATGAAGATTTTCATATTCTAATGTTTCTATTTTGAATGTTTCCATTTTAATATATCAAGTTTGCTTACTCCCAAGTATAACTAAACTTAACATAATGTTGAAAACCCACACCCAAAACATATTTTCTTCTTTTTAGCCCAGGAGAAAAATTTTCTGCCTTTCCTGTACTCCCTAGTATTTATTATGTTATTTAGGCATTTTCTGTAAGAACAATTATCTTGGTGTTTTAAGCCTGGTTCTTTTGCTTTCTATGTCAGTAGTTTTGACCACAATACTTGTCCTGTTACTGAGCCCAAGTTTTCTCACCTGCAAATAAAGGATAATAATTGTACTTATCTTGTAATATTTGTGTAAGAATTAAATATTAACCGGGGGCAGTGGCTCACGCTTTTAATCCTAACACTCGGGAGGCAGAGCCAGGCAGATTTCTGTGAGTTCAAGGCTGGCCTGGTCCACAGAGTGAGCTCAAGGCCAGCTGGGACTAAAGGGAGACCCTGTCTCAAAAACACCAAAAAAGAGAATTAAATATTGTGAAAGACAAAGTACTTAACATCTGGCACATTGTGTGTGACTATTAATTTTAGTACATTAGTATTTTTCTCAAACATTTTTGTACCTTGGGTTTTCTATTTAGGTACCCAAGGTACATAGTATCATTCTACCTTAAATTTTACTACATGACATTGTGCTATGTAGATATTGTATCTTTGGGTTGGATATTCTGCTCAGTATAGAAGAATATCATAAATATTCATATTTAACATGTATTTGTTTTGACTATTTCTTCCTGATGCTCTCTAGAGAGATTTTTATCCTCTTAAAACTCACCATGACTGAGCTCTCTTAAGAATATCAGAGCTATGTGGTAACATTCAGATCTTTAAAGCTATAGGAAAGAGACAGACCCATATGACTTCAGCAATTAAATTTATTACAAAGATACACAAGCAGATGAGGTAAGGATTTTAGTCCAAAGTTAGTTGCACAGTCATTCTGGATACTGATGTTTCCAAGCCTTGGATATCTGCCTGGATTTCCATCCTGGCTCTGTGATTTACAAGCTCTGTGACCTTGGGCATATTTCTGAAGCTTTTAGTGACCTAATCTCTTCATCTCTAAATTATGGATAAAAACAATGTCTACCTCATAGGGATGAATGATGATCAAACAAGATAATGCATGTAAAGTGCTTATTGCAGTGCCTGATCCATGGTGGAATCATGAGACATGGTGGCTTCTTTAGTAGCAGTAATAGTAAGACATAGTTATAGAAGTTGTTATTATAGTTATTGTACATGACATAAAATCAGAATATAACTCAGAATGTCCTTAGCTTAAAGGATTTGTCTTCTGGTTTTCTAGCATTTGTATTCATCCAAATATATTACTTCATTAAGTTTGCTTGACTTCAGTGTGAACAGCCCAAAATAGTTCAGAATTACCCATACTTCCTCTTGTTGACCTCTATCATGATTATCTTTAGGTAACCAATTAATTTTAAAAGTATTAATTAATTTATTTATTTATTTTTATGTGTATGAGTTTTGTGTTCACATATGTGAATACACCACATGTGTACAATGCTCACAGAGGTCAGAAGAGATCATGAGATCCCCAGGAACTGCAGTTACAGATGGTCGTTAGCCACAGTGTGGGTGCTGGGAATGGAACCAGGGTCTTCTGCAACAGTAGCCAGTGCTCTTTATCAGTGAGCCATCACTCTAACCCCAGGTTACTCATTGATTTGGGGAGAAATATTTCATTTATTATTTTTATTTTATGTATATGAGTATATAGGCTGCATGAATGTAAATGAACCTGTGTTACACAATCCCCACAGAGCTCAGAAGTGGGCATCAGGTCCCTTGGAACTGGAGTTATGGACAGTTGTTATCCACCACATAGGTAAGAACAGCCAGTGCTCTTAAGCACATAATCTATCTTTTCAGCCTCATAACCTATTAATCCTTGATTCAGCATTTAGGGGCTAGACTATAAGACTTTCACCAGCTTTATCAATGTGTAATTGACATACAAACTACTGTACATATTTAAGGTGCACAATACATATATTTTGATGAGTTTAGGCATCTATATCCAGAGAGGTTGCAGGGAAAGGGCAGCACTCATCCACTGCTTTGGGGAATGTAAACTTGTAAAATCATTATGGTAAGCAGTGTGGAGAACTCTTAAAAGACTCAAAATGAGCCTGCCACCTGACCCAGTCATACCACTCTTGGGTATATACCCACAAGACTCATCCTACCGCAAAAGTACATGCATATCCATATTTATTGTAGCTCTCTTCACAATAGCGAAGAGCTGGAACCAACCCAAATGCCCGTCAACAGAGGAGTGGATGACAAAAATGTGTTACATCTACACAATGGAGTACCATTCAGCAGTAAAGAAAAATGACATCATGAACTTTTCAGGTAAATGGATGGAACTTGAAGCCATTATGCTAAGTGAAGTAACACAGTCTCAGAAAAACAAATGGCAAATGGTTTCCCTCATTTGTAGATGCTAACACCAAATCCCCAGTTAAAAGGCAAGCTGAACAACATTATTGTTATATTTCTTTGCATCTGAAAGCAACTATGTTGTTATAATGTAAATCTCTTAACGGGCTCTAGAATCGACCCACCAATTATTTTCAGACTCTGCAATTACTGTATATGGGTGGAAGATTTATATTCGTATTTTAGAGTAATATAAAATTAAAGGAGGAAAATTTAAATTCCTAAACATAAAAAAAGAGTTAGAGAAAGATGCAGGACATTTATGGCAGAATCAATGATCTGGGGTGGGGTGGGGGGAAGGGAAAGGGGAATATGTCTAAATTGAACTGAAAAATGATGTCTGAAATACACAAAGCATTAATAAAAATATATTAAAAAGTAAAATAATGAATACATATGTTTAAGTAAAAGGTAAGTTATAGATCTCATACAGTATTCCAGAAATATAAAAAAATGATGAATGTACATATTCAAGAATGACTTCATCATATAGATGTAATGTTACTAGATAATGTACCCTGGTGATAATATGGGTGATTTGCTTTTATATTTTGTACATTTTCCAATTTTAATTGAATATATAGTTTATACTAAGATACTGAAATAATAAATATTTGTAAATTCTTTTAAAAAGTGACATAACACTGGGCATGGTGGTGCATGCCTTTAATCCTGGCACTTGGGATGCAGAGGCAGGCGGATCTTTGTGAGTTCAAGGCCAGCCTGGTCTACAGAGTGAGTTCCAGGACAGCTGGGGCTACAGGGCGACCCTGTCTCGAAAAGACCAAAAAATAAATAAATAAATAAAAAGTGACATAACTTGTTTCCCTGAGAGGTCCCAGAAACTCCCCCCAAATAACCCAAGTAATTGTCAGGGCTCGTGGTTTCCCACCCCAAGTATATAGACACTGCACACTTTGGGTACAGGGAACAAGGAAACCTACTTGAATTGAGATGGAAATTCCCTCACTGCCAGTTAGAGTATATAGTGTCAGAATGTGCTGTGCAGGCTTCTGGGGGAGAAAAATCATCAAAGATCTTACCCAGCTGTGGATCCTGCCTGCTAAAATTCTGACCTGCCAGGCAAGATGTGGCCAGTGGTTCAATAGAGAATGGGCATTTGGGGGGTGGGGTAAACAACTGCCTTCTGATTGGTTTTGAGGTACACTCAATAGGAGAGAGTACATGCCTCATACTGTCAAATTGATGAATGGCTATGCCTCTGGAAGTCACAGCCCCTATTCAGGAATCTAAGACTATTGTTCTGCTAAATGAATATACAGTTAAACTATGTTCTAAATATTCATGTTTACACCCATAGACTGGTGCTGCTCTCAGCCTTGCTCAAAGAAGCTTCCTTTTGTAGCAAACAGCAAGTAATTCAGAGACTTGTTACGAATCAGAGGGCTGAAAAGTGCTTGTTCAGGCTTTCCTTTTTTTCTGTTTATTTGTGTCTGTTAGGGGGTCATGGACCCATTACAAGTAGGACTTTGAAATCTTTCTCTGAATTTCAGCTAGCTCATTAACTTTGGTTTTAGGAAATGATGTTGTAAGGCTGTTCTATTTTCCCATTTTTTTCTGTATGTGTTTCTTTGTTGTGGCTTTTACACATCTGATCAGATGGGATTATCTTTACATTTTTCTTTCCCCCTTTTCTCATTGCTTTTTCTATTTTTTTTTAACAGGAACTTTCATGATGAGTTGCGTTCACTTGGATTTAATGTTCCCCAGTACTATTTAAGCAAGAACCTAATTAAAGTAATAGATACAGAGATTTGTCACCAGCTCTGGTGCATTTCTCTTATACTTCTGAGAAGTTGAGAAAATACTGGTATTGGAGTACTGACTGAGAAAAAGATAATTATCTCTAATTTTTAGAACTAAGAATGTTTGCAGGTAGCTAACTAAAGAGGGAATGGGAAATGGGGGAAAGGAGTAAAATGTGACTGAGAGTGGAAAGATATAAAGCTTAGATGTGTGAGGAATAATAGAGAAATCATTGTAGAGTAGGTACAGAGAAATGACAGAGAATCATGAAAGCCTATTATGGCAATACACACTCTAACATAAAATAACAAAGCAATTGAAATGCAAATGTGCAGATAAAAGTCAAAATAAAAATAAGAAATAGAAATAAAAATGAAAATAATAAGTATGATGAAATAAATGCTAAATTCTGAGCTATCATCTCTTCCTCATTGTGCAGAATATGACCTCCTCCTGTCCCTCAACTCTCATCTCTAACAGCTGCTGCTGATGCCATCTGATGAGAGAACAACCAGCCCATTCAATTATTTTCTGGCTTATGCTTTTTGAAGTACCCAAGTCCAGGAATGTGGAGTACATTTTTTCAGTAAGTATTGTTAAACTGTTAAACTGGCCAGCCTGAAAGGCCAAAGCCCACTCAACTTTTGGTTCGCACTCCTGTCATATCCATGTTCTTCTGACCCTGGTCTTGTGTGTAAAAGTGGCATACTCAGGCTGGGTACTGGGTAGGATCTTCTCTCAGTGCGTGGCACAAAATGGGACTGACCTGTTAGAGTGATCTGTCTTCCCAAAGCCGGCAACTGCTTTTGAGGCTTCGGAAGGCTGTGGACTTGTACTAAGGGTTGAACTGCCAGTCTGCTTTTTCCAGGACCTCCTGCCTTGCCCTTTGGAGGGTTGTTCTGCTTTCTTTCCAGCCCATGAGATGTGGAAGAGGACTGCAACTACAGATGTGTTCAGCATGGATTCCTTTCTGTGCATCATCCATCTTTATCTTGGCAATTTTCAAATATGCTATCACAGCCGTTGTGGATTTCTGAAGATCCTCCTCTTTCATAATCTTTGAAATAGAAGCTATTTTTTGTTATTTTAACTTATTCTTTTACTATGTCACACAGAGGCAGTATGCAGTATATTAACTCATCAGAAGTCAAATACTCTGTCTATCTATATAATACTCTTTCACTACTGAAATGTTCAACTTAGGTCTATATTTTTGAAATTTGCAAAATAACTTAGGTTCCATCCTGCTGGATTTTATTTTGATTATTCTACAGAAATTTTGTTATAGTAGAGGCAAACTTTCTTATTGAAAACTCATGCATATATATGAAATACTATTAGGGAGAGAGTATTGGCATGCTGTTGAGAAATATGGAAAGCTTTCAGATAATTTACATTAGATTTTACAGACCTGGAGGGAGTTAGAGCTACATACCCTGTTGCTCAGAGCCTGTTTGGCTTGTGAGAGCCACTGAGTTATCATTGAGTTCAATAGGCCCTTTGTGACCAACAGTGTTCAAACATCTTATCAGTCTCAGATAATCAACATCCTCTGAAGGGGACTCTGGGCTTAGAGGAATAATATTTTGAACATAACCATGGTAATTTGTGTGTCAAACCTGAAACAAGGCTACAAATAACATAGGAGAGAAAATGAAATCACAGAGAATGTGTTTCCTTTTGAGGTTCCAGTAAAACTTTCAGCATCTCTTGGTAGGTGATTCCAGTTCATTACTGTCTATAATCTTCTGGTGTTTCTTAAAAGAGTAGCAATCCATGGTTCAAACTGTGCTATTTTGAAAACAAATCAAAAGCACTAAGTGACCCAATTGCTGCTCAGTGGCTTCTTTTAACTAAGAGCTGGACGGCTGGGAGTCATACTATACCACTCTGTTTCAATTAATAACCCTCCTCGACAAGCCTCTTTCCCCACTCTCCCAAAACATCTGATATCACAGTGGGAAAATCAATCTAAGTGCACAGCTACACACATTGCTTTTCTGTCTCTCAGGATGTCCCTAGCATTCCAGATTTATTCCTGAACAGCTTTCCTCTCACAGATAAATGAAAAAGTCTCCAATGCTAATATAGAACAATTAAAAACACAGAATTGTACCACGTAATTCCAGATAATGAAACTTAAAAAAAAAAAAAAAAAAAAAAAAAAAAAAAAAAACTAAGTAAGAGCATGGGGACGATTTTCTATTCTAGAATACACATAACAACAACTATGTAAAGAAATATCAATATATGTGGTGGCTTGGATGAGTGTCCCCCATAGGCTCTAGGTATTCAGACATTTGTCTCCAGTTGGTGGCGCTGTTTTGGGAGGTCTTGGAGGGTGTGGCCGTGCTAGAGGAAGTGCGTTGCTGGGGGCAGGCTTAGTGAGTTTTAACAAGCCTCGAGGTCTACAGTTGCTCCTCTCTCCGTTTCCTGTGTTCTTTGTGAGATGTGACCCTCCGTTTGCCGCTCCAGATCCAGCCGCCACCCCTCCACCACAATGGACTCTAATTCCCTGGAACTGCAATCATAAGCTCAAATAAACTCTTCCTTTTATAAGTTCCTTGGTCATGGTGCTTTATCACAGCAACAGAAAAGTGACCAATACAATATACTTCAGATAACTCCATGGGAGCATAGATCTTGTCTTTTTTTTTTTCTATTGGAGAATCTGTGGTAATTTGGAAAATATGTAGCCCATACTAGGAATTTTAAAGTTATTTGCTGAAGTAAATTTAATTATTCTTTTTAAGGTAATATTTAATTTCTTAATCCATCATCTAGTTATATCACAGAATTCAAAAAAATCTTTCTTAGGTAGAATGTTTTAAAAAAATCTCTATTATTATTATTATTATTATTATTATTTTAAAAGGTCAGTTTTTTCCACCTGTAATAAGTAATCATGATAAGAACTTGATGTAATCACTAATCCTGTTTAGATGCAAAACTTTCATAAAACTAGTAATGTGAATAAAATCATCACATTTTTATTTAAAAAAAACTTAAAAATAAGAGGTATGAAGAAACTCTCATCAAATAAATGTTCATGTTGTGTATACAGAAAAAGAGAACATTGGTCTTTATCTTAAAAAGAGATCTTTTAAATGTATCAATTTTTAGTGGAGACAGAAGTTTGTATTATTCTATTAGTATTCCTTTGTTCTTTTAAATATTATCCTTTTTATTTTGCATGCTGGGGATCCTCTCCCGGGTGTTGTATATCACTATGCAAGTACTCTACTCCTGAGCCTAGACACTTTTATTAGTATTGTGTAAGAAACATGACAGTAGAGCGTCATTCCAGTCTGTTCTTATTATATTCAATTTTCTTAAGGAAATGTCAGGGTCTGGGTGAATAAATACATCTTGACCTTCTGATAAAAGTGAAAATAAGATATAAGAAATAAGGAGTGTATTATGTAAGACTCTCTTAGATTTTGATTCTGTTTTTCTGTATAGATTTATAATTTGCTAACTCTTTTGGAGTATTCGTCATGATCCCTGGAAATCTGCTGACATTATGGCAACTGGTAACCAGTGGTCTTTTCTGTTTTACCAAGAAGCAACGGAATATACTGAACATTAAGTAAAAATAGAGTCTAGCAAGACTGGCAGTTTCCTAAGAAAGCTATGGAAGGAATTACAAGGGGCTGTGGTTCTTTTAAACCTTAGTATATTCAAAGTTAGAATTTCAAAAAGACTGGTTTCAAAAGATTAGTTTTTTTAACTTGGTAAAGTATTGAGTATTTGAATTTCTTGATGGAGATAATCATCATTTACATGTGGATTAAAAAGACTTCAGTCACCACACAAAAGGAGAAAGTATGGTTAAAGAATACCCTCTTAATATTCCATACTGGTAAAAAGCCTAGACTCCAGGTAGAATAAAAGATGAGCACATAAAAGACTAATCTTCATAGTGTGCAGAGAAGGAAAAAGGCAACACACCTAGCGTTGAGAAAATGAAAACAGAGGAGATAATTTACTCCCTTGTCACTCCACAGTGGGTCCAAGTTCTTTTAGAGAAAATAAAGCCAAAACAGTGAAGATGACAGAGATAATCAAAGCCAGGTTAATGGAACTGTAAAAAGAAAGATCCTGTAAAGAAGAAATTCTGAAAAAATGACATCACTGGAGTATTTTCAGAAAGAGTATTGCCTATAAATTATATCAATAGAGTGGAATAAAATAACTAGGAGAATCCCGAGAATTTGGGGATGCAGAGGAAAGAGCTGAAGCTAAAGGAAAGAGAGACAAGTGACTTGGTGACACATCTTATGAAACGTGGAAGTAGCTAGATGGGTAGAGGAGCTACATTAGGCAGCCATGTCAATCAAGTATTGTTTATGGTTAGTACACAGTCACAAAGATTTTTGGGTTGCCATGAGAAAAGTTGCACCGTGAAGCCAAAATGTTTTGATTTTCTTAAGAAGAAAATATTGTAGAAAGAGCACAGATTTGGGATTGAGATTTTTACAGATTAAGGATGAAATTTTGGCACAAATTTTCACTGAATGCACCAATTGTTTTCTCTAAGTTTCAGTTTCTTTGTCTACTAAATGGAGAAAAATAATGGCTGTAAACCTGAGAGGTTTTTTGTGAGAGGTAAATGATGCAACTTGCAAAGTACCTAATTAGTTCATAATTGGAATTTAATAAATGGCTTATATTTTTGGTTTTTATCATTTTCCACATAAAAGCAAGATATGAGTCACAATGAGAAATGGCTGGATACTTAATTCATGTCAGAAGCTAGTGAATTGGTAAGCATTAACAAAGGAAATAAGGAAAATAATCCAAATACAACACAGAAGCCCATAGGGTTTTTGAAAATAATGCATAATTCTTACTATGACTGACCACATATCATTCAGTAGGCTGAATAATTTGCAATGAATTGTGTTATACTTATCTTCCTAAAATAAAGTTAACACTTGAAATGTAATCTACCTCAAGACTATAAAAACTGATGGAAAAGGATTCATATTTGTATGCTTTGTTTCGTTTTCATCTTGTAAACTATTATGAGAATGAATTAATAGTGCCACTTTCTCTTCATTAAACATTTGTCATAAGCAAGCAATATCAGAATTTTAATGCTCATCTATTATTCAGATTCATTCTATTCCTTCATTTTAATATTCTTGGTTTACATTGTTTGATGTCTATAGCATTTCTCCCAAAATACTTAAACCATACAATCATGAAAATGGAACGTGAAATTACAAATAAAAATGGAAATCAAATGAGGCTGATAATTATTCTATTATTTTCATGGTTTTGCAACAGTGCCAGCAGAATCCATTCCATTTATGTCAGTGCACTATTACAATTTTGAGTCTTCAGTTATGAAAGGTTTCATATAGTCCAACAGTCATCAAGGCCATACAACCTAACATACATTAATGTTCCATTAGGAAAATCCTAATTACTTTTTTAGTGTTTTGGGGATATTTACATTTGTTTAAGACTGTGAATGTGCTTCTAAGGAAAATTTCCATGGAAAAAACACTTTGGAAGTTGCATTTGTCTATTTCCCTTTATAAAAAAACAGCAAGAATTATTGAGGAACATATTAAATTTATATTCCTGTATTCTTATTGCTGCAAAATATACAAAGTAGGATTTGAAAGACACAATAGAAACTGAAAACAGTGCACTGGGATTTTCCTTATTAGCTGTATGACCTTGGGATAGTCACTTAATACTTCAAAATTTCACTTGCTTTTTCCTTAAAAAAAGGCACAGATTATTCAAGTGGGTGCTCAAAGTGTTTTTAACTTTCAAATTTTGTATGTTGGAATACAATTGTCAGGGGAGTATATTGTGTCTGAAAGGAAGTGCATCCCAATCTACATAAGACACTTATCTATTTTTTTTTTTTTTTACCAAAAAAATCCCTTTTTCCTGTGCAAAAAAAAAAAAAAAGACAAACTAGAGGGAAACATCTTGTAATCAGTGATGTTGCCATATAGTACACAATAATTTCACCTGTTCAGGAAATATGGGCAATTCTATTTGTGGTTTGTGGCTTCTCAAAGATACAAGCATTCTTCAAACTGCATTTACAAATTTGTGGCTCTGAAGGGTATATATGATATCCTGTTTTGTAGCCTGAACACAGATAATTAAAAGTCTAACACCTATTGAAGTGTCAGGGATAAGGATTTAATAGACTTTTTCTTAGTAAGTTGATTAAATGTTGTTTGATTTTCTAAATTATAATGGCAATCAATTTATATTATAATGAGTGAAATAACACAAATTGCATTATAAAAAGGCTCATCTGTTTCCATTCTTACTACCTGTGCCTGTCCACTAAGAAAACAAAATTTAACCATCCTGGAATATTTTCTTTTCTGTTTTTCCTTGTGCTCTTGGAAGCATTTGTAAATAAGCTCTTTTTCAAATGTATATGAGATACCAGGAAATTCAAGGTGACTAACAAAACATGGCTCTTTGGTGGCTATCTACCTACTGATTGACAACGTCCATCTTACATACAGTCAGTCTAAGCTCAGTCACAGAGTTCAGTCTCTTTTGCCATTTGTGTAGTTCTCCTGCCTTAAAACCAAAAAAGAGGATCCTGGTTTTGGGTATTGCTCGGGTGCCATAGTCAGGTCATGTGTCTGGGGCTCAGGTTCTGGACCTGCTAGGATCACCTGGAGCAGCCCACCACTGCTCCAGGCAGGTAAACACTTAGGACATTGTCTCTTGGGGTGCTGGACAATTGATTTGCTGGGTTGTGGCAGAGGTGCTAGTGGCTGGTGGGCATAGATTAGAGCTCTAAGCCCCAGCAGAGTACGGCTGCCTAGCTGGGTTGCCCCTACCCCTAGTAGTGAGAAGCTATCCTGGGTTTGGGTCTTGCTCGGGTGCCATAGTCAGGTCGTGTGTCTGGGACTCAGGTTCCGGACCTCCACCATCAACAACTGAAATTAAGGAGAGAGTATCCAGTGGATTAGGAGAACCTGCAGAACAGGAAAGGAAGAGTGAATTAGACTTCCAATATCCAATATATAAACAAAAGTGAAAGCCTGAAATCTAGACAAGTTAACACTCCATAAACAAGGAGGGGGGGGGGGAAAGCATCGGAAGGAGGCAAGCAAAATAAAACAAGCTTTCAGCCTTCAACACACTGAAAAGGTATTTGAGATTTGAATCACAAAAGGGAAACCCACATGCCAGTGACATGGCGAAGGGACAACATGGGAATGGTGCAGGATAATTCCGCACTAAGCTCTACCAACCCGGTAGGAGATAGCTACAATGGGATCCCCCTGGAGGTGACCCCAGATACAGACCTTAGAGGAATAATTGTAGAACTATGCAGAGAAATTAAAGAAAATAAAGAAGAATTCAGAGAAGTGAAGAGAGAGATTGAAAAACTCAAAAAGGACCTAGAGGAATACAATGAAAAAGTTTGAAAAGAACTAAAGGAAGGGATTGACAAACTCCAGAAAGAACTAGAGAGAGAAAAAAAACACCTTAAGGATGTAGAAACAATGAAAAAGGAAGCCAACCAATGAAGTAAGGAGCACCAAGAAGAGAATGAGAAACTCAAAAAGGAAATGGATATATTAAAGAAATCACAGGACGAAATGAAAAAGGAAATAGAACACCCATCCAATCAAGAAGAAAGGAAAGGAAAAAGCCTCAGAAATAGAATGGAGGAAGCAGAACAAAGAATATCAGACCTGGAAGGTAACACAGAACAACTAAAAAACTCAAAGATTATGAAAAATTTAAAAATACACAAAAGTGGAACAACCAGGAAATATGGGACAGTATGAAAAGATCAAACC
>VZQC01011874.1:2899033-2911848 GCA_009823505.1 Rhizomys pruinosus
TAACAATTAGTACTGTTTAAATACCTATATATCTAATTTCTTGTGCTTCATTAGTAGGATCAAACGGTTATGCCTGGACAAACTGTCAGCCCATGAAAGGAAACAGCCAGAATTGACCAGAGTCCAAGACAACAGCTCCAGAGAAAGCAGACTGTTTTGCTTCTCATCCACCTGTGCCCCTTTTCTAATCCTAGGGAACAATCCGCGGAAGAGGGGGCATGGTAGAATGTAATGGCTGCGATTGGGGTGAATGGTGAAACTACAACAATATAGTCTGGACACTCATTTGATCAACTTGATTGAACATACAAGGCCCCCCTGCTGGATGGTGGGTTCCATGCGCTGTGTGGGTTTGGGCACAACTGCTTGCAAATTGGTTTTACATGAAAGATGCTTGTACTCATAAATTAACACTTATTGTTAAAAAATGAAGAAAAAACAGAGAAAGATGCAGGAAAGTTATGGAATAATGCATGATCTGGAACGGGATGGGGTGGGTAGGGTGGGGGGAAGGGAAAGGGAAATATGTCTGGAACTGGAAAATGATGTATGAAATACACAAAGCATCAATAAAAAAACAAGAAATCATTCATTTCTGAAGAATTCATTCTCTTGTGGTGATGAGTAAGCCCACCTTTTTTTTTTGTAGGAGCTGTAAATTTTATTATAGATATGAAATTTACTTTCCATACTATAATATTTGAATGACTTTTATACCTAAACATTGAACCCTATTGTGAGATGCTTTATTGGTTTCTTTTGAAGTGCTTTAACAAAGGGGAGGAAAGATGAGTTTAGGTGGAAAAGAAAATCTTAACACACTCTGACTTCCAAAGTGCTAGGTAGCCTTATTTATATGATGCTTTAACTATGAGCTCAGTTAGAGCTATAAATAGTGCCCCAACAGCAAAACAGGTATTCATGGAGGGTCAGAGAAATAATATCTGGACCTTGTTTCAAGGAGTATTTTTTACATTACATGGACATTGTGATTGTCTACTTTCTGTGGTATATGCCCTGGCCTAATTTCTCACTAAAATGATTTAGGATATTAGCATTTCCCATGGAAACAATAGTTTTTTCTGCTAGAAGAGCTGGTTCATTCTACTCATACCATGTTGATCTTGAAATGTGATCCCCTAGAAATGGTTTATAACTAGATGAAGAGGCAGCACAGTAAGAAGTCAGGACTTCTGTATAATAAAATGTTAAGATATTTTAATAGTATTGGATAAAATATTTAATAGTTTTGAATAAATCAAGATCTGCTAGTTCAGCCCCCAGAAGGAAGGAATTCCTCTGTAAATGTTACCCTAAGAGCTACCAGAAAATTTATAGCTTTCATAGGAAGTTTAATATTTATCTATGAGTCTGAATTAGAGGTGGAGAATATGGAATAAAGCAGGAGATTGCTTCAGTGACTGTAAATTCCCATACTTCCAGAATCCCAAAGGATTGAAATATCCTGGTTCTGAAAAGACTTTTTTTGGGTACAGTTTTAATTGGAAGAATTGAAATAAGGAATTAAAAAGCCTGTGTATAACCCATGGCTGATGCCACAAGCTTACATCCTCTAATGGTTAGGAGATGTTATAATCCACACGAAGACCCTGCCATACTTAACAGAAGAAAATGTAAATCATGAATTAACATACCATCCAAACATCTGTCTATACCAAAGAAACCTACCATAACAATTAGTACTGTTTAAATACCTATATATCTAATTGTGTGTGCTTCATTAGTAGGATCGAAAGGCTATATATTATACTGTTTAATACCTAAATGTCTAATTGCATGTGCTTCATTAGTAGGATCGAGGGGTTGTGCCTGGACAAGCTGGCAGCCCATGAAAGAAAACAGCCAGAACTGACTAGAGACCAAGACATCAGCTCCAGAGAAAGTAGAGTGTTTTGCTTCTCATCCACCTGTGCCCCTTTTCTAAGCCTAGGGAACAATCTGCGGAAGAGGGGGCGTGGTAGAATGTAAGGGCTTTGATTGGGGTTAATGGTGAAACTACAACAATGTAGACTGGACACTCATTTGATCAACTTGATTGAACATACAAGCCCCCCCTGGTGGATGGTGGGACCCATGAGCTGTGTGGGTTTGGGCACAACTGCTTGCAAATTGGTTTTGCATGAAGGATGCTTGTACTCACAGATTGTCACTTGTTGTTAAAAAGGAGTGAAGATGGGGACAGAACAAAAGGGCAGAGGGGGATGCAGAAAACTTGCGGCAGAGTGCATGATCTGGGATGGGTAGGGGTGGGGTGGGGAGAAGGGAAGGGGATATATGCCTGAACTGAATTGGAAAATGATGTGTGAAATACACAAAGCATCAATAAAAAAAAAGAAATAAAACAAAACAACAAAAAAATATATATAAGAACTTTAAAAGAACCTCAATGAGAAGTTTCTTCAGGAAATGGGCACAATGAGTCATGGGATTTGGGAATAATTATACTAACAGATTGCTGGTTGCACTTTCCTTTTGATTTAGATCTGAACAAAGGATAGCATTTGATAGTCTTTTAATAATATCATCTTATCCAGAACGCATTTTGTAGCTTCCATGCAGTTGTAGTTTAGACAGGTAGATCTCTAAATCAACGGAAAAGGAGCCCCTTTCCGGAGGAAGTCCCTGGAGACATCTTATGTGCTAAACTTGTTAAGAAGGAGGATTATCATTAGTGTAAATAGAAGTGGGCAACTTGGGCAGCAGATGTGAGTAATCCACCGAACTTTGGCTTCCAACAACTGTCTTAGTTATGCCCAGCTGTGCTGCTGCCAGTGCTAATCCATCACAACACAACCTGCTATTTACCTTCCTTGCACTGACAGGGATTTAAGAGAAAGATGAAAGAGAACCAAGACTTATGAGGTAATTTAAAACTTTCTTGAATTTAAAGTTCTTCCTTTTATTTCCTATTATCTGACATTATTGACAAGATAACATAGTATCTAACATAATAATTGCAGCTAGAACAATCATCTGCTGCCACAACTAATATTAGGGAAATAAGTTTGCTGAGCTTCTTGTTTATAGTATTTTCTAATGCTATACAGAATCACTTGATAGAAACCAGACAAGAATAAAATTTGTTAGGCAGTTATCTATCTTTAATGCTCTGGATCTTTCATATAAGGATGATCTATCAGGCATTCTTACAAAGGATAAACAGTTAAATATAAGCAAAGAACCATAAACAGTCCTCTAAAGGAAATAAGATTTATGATAATCCTGCTTAACTGAAAAGATACAGAGGGAGAGAAAGAGAGCTCTACAAATCTCCAAATCATAACCTAAACCACTCCATTATTTTATTTTGTGTGTTTTTTTTTAATTCAAAGCCACATAGAAAAAACAGCAATGCTTGTATCAGATGCATGATATACTATTCCAAGTATAAACTGTTTTTCCCCCTGTGTGTCCTTCCTTATATATTGGTCAGAATAAGAATTTTGTGCTTGCTTATTAGGTTGAAGTAGGAGCTCGAAGCTCTGTAATAGTGGGACGTGGGTCCCAAGATATATCCCATACCTCTAGAAAAGTTTATATATTGTCTGCATTGAGGCGTACATGGAGTTCTGATGTAGTTTTATTTTTGGGGGGGTCTTTTTGAGACAGGGTCTCCCTATAGTCCCAGCTGTCCTAGAAATCGCTTTGTAGACCAGGCTGCCCTTGATCTCACCGAGATCTACCAGTCTCTGCCTCCCATATGCTAGGATCAAAGGCATGTGCCATCACATTTGGCTTTGATGTAGTTTCTTTAGTGTTTCCATTGATAAATCATATGGGAAAAACCAGTTTTACTCATTCCTCTCCACCTTCTATTATTCCTCACAATAAGAGATGTTGGTAAGGAGTAAAGTGAAGGCTTCAGGTGGTCTTATGCTCATGCTCTAGTTTGACCAATACTTTTTGTTAGGTTTATACAAAAAAGAACAGTGAAAAATTTAAATTTTCTTTTACGAGCAATTCAAATCTTCAAAAATATCTCTAATTCTTTTACATTAGCTTTAAACCAGATAGATTTCATACACACATGGATATTTAAGGTATCTTTAGTGGAAAAAAGAAAAAAAAATCCAGTAATACATATGGTTTATTATATGATTTTTCTACCAAGGTTCTTGGGGAAATTGATATTTTGCAGAGTAGACACCAATTCTGACTTTAAGGTCCATTCCTACAGAAGCTGTTCAGTGACATTTAGGTTAAGTCTTATAATATTTCCTTTTTTGTTTTGTTTTGTTTTGTTTTTTTGAGACAGGGCCTCCTTTTAGTGTCAGTTGGTCTGGAGCTTGCTCTGTAGACCAGGCTGGCCTTGAAATCACAGAGATCTACCTGCCTCTGCCTCCTGAGTGCTGGGATTAAATTAAAGGCATGTGCCACCATGCCCAGCTCAATATTACCATTTTTTGAAGGTAGCAAAAGACAATATTAGGAATTTGATTTAGTCCAGTCTCAGATTTGAGCTCTTATATCATATTTTATACCATACTTTATATCATAATTTAACATACTGGAAATACTGAATGGACCTTAAAGGCAGAATTGGTGTACTATTACTGAATTTTTTTTCCTTTGTTTAAGACACTCAAGCTATAAACCCTGTGAGCTGTAAGACAAATGGCTTCACAAGGTATGTCCACTGGTGCATTAGTGGCAGGAATATTATGGGAGTAAAAAAAAAAACCACTGTTTAATTGGATTTAAAGCCTACTTCAAAAGATAGACTCAAGACTTGACAATCTTATCAGGGCTAGGATCCTGTAACTAGAAAGGTCACAGGCCATAGGAAAGATTCTACTCCTATTACTCTACTAAAAGTACATAGTAAACTGACTCCTAATGTCTTATTATTATACCCAGAAATTTGTGCATCTCTCAACATTTACCAGGGAAAGTTCTCATGGCAGATGGTAATTGACACAATGACCTGCAATTGAACATCATGTAGAGCATAAGAGACTTCACAGTGCTTAGCCCTAAATGAGCCATCCATATTATATCCTCTCCTAAGGCTCACGGGTCATCGTGAAAGAGGAGGAAGAAGGACTGTAAGGTCCAAAGTTGGTAGATGAATACAAGGAAACTGTGTTGTTGGGACACCACAGGGCAGTTGCACATAGGAATCTACAGTGCTTGTGACAGCATGCCCAAGACCTATGCAAACATATGTAGGTAGCAGGGAAACATGAGCCCTAGATTAGTATCTTTTGGCAATTAACAGCTATTGGAAATATGAGAGTCTTTTCTCAGGAGTGTGATTTCTAGTAGGTTGTCTATGCTCCAGGATATTGATCCTCATCCAAGAGCATTTGAAGAACACAAGACTTTGAAAAAGAAAAAAAAATAGAGGGCATGAGGTCAGAGATGCATGGGGGTGGAGAAGAGAAGTGGGGGAGGGTTCTGAATGTGATAAAAATACATTTAAATTCTCAAAGTGTTAATTGAAATATTTTTATAAACCCCAAAACTTTGAACACACACATCTGGATTACAATCCCGCTTTTACTAAATTCATGACTTTTTTAAAATATTATATTCTACTGAGATTTAGTTTGCTTATTCTGAAAGTTGGAGAAATAAAAAAAAAACTACTTCATACAATGACTGCATAAATTAAGCTCAGATAGCATGCAATAAACACCTTACACAATGCTTCAAATAAATAATGGTTACTGTACTCCCAGACAGGCCATTCTTAGAGGTGGCATTGTGAACAAAGCTATAGATGCAGAAAAACAACTGGTATCTGCTTAGTGCTTGGCCACTGAGAGGGGAATATAGAGTGATTGCTAATGTATTTCTTTCAGTGATAAAAATGTTCTAAATTTAGACTGTGATGGTAGATTCTCAAGTCCATCAAAATATTAAATACCATTGAATAATACATTTTAAGTGAGTAAATTGTATGGTATGGGAATTGTATTCAGATAAAGCTATTTTAAGAACTGTGAAGAGGGATACACATAAAGGGAGTCAGAGCAAAAGATCAAAGCTATTTTAATATTTTATTTATTATTGCTATTTTTTGTGTATGAATATATTGCGTAGATGTATGTAAGTACACCTGTGTTGTGCAATCCCCACAGAGGTCAGAAGAAGGCAGACAATCTCCTGGAACTGGAGTTTCAGATAGTTGTTAGCTTCCATGTGGGTGCTGAGACCTGGACCTGGGTCTTCTACATGAGCAGCCAGTGCTCTCAACTGCTGAGTCATCTCTCCAGCCACAAGATCAAAGCTATTTAAGAACATCAACCTAAGCTTGGTCTTTATAAGCCCATTTGTAGGTTTGGAAACGACAAAGAAATAGACAATGAATAAACAGTACTCTGGCCACTTCTTGAATTAATCTAGCTTAGCATGAGATAGTTATCATAAAAATGATTTGTACCAGCTATTTCTGCTACTAGCCAAAGAGACAGAGGTTACTTCCTATTCAGTATCTAGCATTCATCTCATTTTGATATAACAAATTTCATGAAGTAAATATTTGTTTCTCGTTTTACTTCAACACCGAAGAAAAAGCTACAGTTGACAGACTGTTTGGCTGCCTCATATCTCAAGCCTTCCAGTGTTTGGTTACTAGTCATGAATAAGACAGCTGTGTTCTCCAACACTTTCTCATTCCAATCTCACAAGCTCAATGTGAGGCTGGTTTTGAACAGCAGCACAGCTTGGACAATGTTCAATCACCACACAGAGTCTGGGCTATGTAAAAAGCAGACCAGGGAGGCCTAAAAAGAGGGCATAATAGTAACTAGCCCAGATGATCACATTACATTTTCCTCTTCTAACTGCTAGACATTTATGGGGACATATTTGGTGATACCTTCGGGTCCCATTTAATCCCTATGTAGAAACTAAGGATTTGCTAATAAAGGGCAAGATTCTTTTGCAGGGGAATTTATACATAGGACTTTATTGGATGCAAATCTGGACAGAAAGAGATTCCAGTTTTGAAAATTGCATTATGATGTGTTTTTAAATAGTCTATCCTCTGTTATGATTTTTAATCCAAAAGTATTACCAATGATGCTTTTTTTGCCGCCATTTATGCAAGTTATGCATAAGATCATTTACACATCGTCTTCTCAAGCTGTAATATCTTGGTGCTTAAATGTGTATTTGTTTAATCAACAGCACCTAAAAGTTAAACCCAAGATTGAATAACAATAATGCGGTGCTAGATTCTAAGTGGGCTGTTACATTGGCGTGACTCTTAGCCTCATACTAGCAGGACATTGGAAGCAGATTGGAGTAGGGAAGATCAGCAACTGTGAAAGAGGTGATGTCTCTTTGAAGTATTTTTCCAGTCCATTTGTTCCCAGGCACTCACAGCCCTAATGATGTCTTCTGGGTATTTGAATCGCAACACTACTAAATACTATGGTAACCAAATCTGCCACACAGCTCAGGGCTCTGAATCTTTTTCTTCTTTGGTCCTTTTCACCTAAACATGCCTATCCTGTAGATATCAGTTTTTAGTTTTGTTCTAATGTATGTCTAATCAGAGCTAAATTGCTGAGGCTTTGCAAGAGTTCTCTGCTGTATCCTTTGAGGAAGCATTTCTATTTTCACAGGCTTTTTAATGTCTTGAATAACAGGTCCTGTAAGTTTGGGAGAGATTTCAGTCCACGAAAACATTTATAGCCTCTAAATAATATTGAATGGATTATGGTTATCTTGTTGATTTGTAGATAACATTATATATGTTTGTATATGGATGCACTAATAGAGTGAGGCCAATTCAACCTGATGTTATACTATAGTCAACAAAGATGTGCCACTTAGGACCTAGAAAAACTATTTTTCAAGTTAGAAAATTAATTTAATGTATAAATTAATGACTTTCATTATGGACTTTTCATACATATATCAATATAATTTTTATGTTTTTTTCTGCTTTTGAATTTCTTTTGAGACACTATCTCATGAAGTCTACATGGCTTTGAACTTGCTATGTAGCTGAGGCTGATCTTGCTTCTACCTTCCAATTCTTGGGATGTTAGGTATGTGCCGCCATGCAAACATTTTCTTTCATTTCCCCACTTCCTCTTTTCGCTCTGTTTCTCTCTGCCAAATGCTTCCCCTACTGTTTTCACGCCATGTATATTTCATGTCTCTCTCTCTGCAACACCCTTGTCTCCCCTAAATTTTGTATATGAGAGAAAATATGCAATATGTGTCTTTTTGATATGCCTAATTTCACTTCACATAATGAATTCCAGTTCTAGCCATGATTCTAAAAATGCAATTGTCATTAAGGCTGAATAAAATTCCATTGTAGGTATGTATCACATTTGCTTTATCCATTCATCTGTTGACAGGCACTTAGGATGGATGGTTCCATTTCCTTGCTATTGTGATTAGTATTGCGGTAAACATAGAACTACAAATGTCCCTGTGACAATGCTGACTTTGAGTCTTTCAGGTATATGCCCAGGAGTGCTATAGCTAGGTTATATGTAGTTCTATTTGTAGACTTTGAAGATTGTCTGTTCTCATTTCTATGGTTTACATTCCTACCAGCAATGAATAAGGGGTTCTCTTTCCCCACAAACTTAACAGCATTTGTTATTTGTTTTCTTGATGATAACCATTCTGACTGGGGTGAGATGGAATCTCAAAGCAGTTTTAATTTGTATTTCCATGATGGCTAAGGGTGTTGAACAGCTTTTAAAATATTTATAGCCATTTTTCCTTCTTTTCAGAATCATATGTCTATTCAGTTCATTAGATCACATATCAAATGAATGATTTGGATTTTTTGGTTGTTATTTTTGTATTTACACTTTATTATGTATTCTGGCTTTCGATCCCCCTGTCTGATGAATAGTTAGCATTTTCCTGACTCTGTAGGCTGTATTTTTACCTTGTTCATTGTTTTCTTTGTTGTGTGTAATTAAGCTTCAAGTATTTTATTAAGAATATTTGTCCTCCACCCTCTCAACCTGTCAGGCCAGCTTGGGATTTTGGAATCCTTCTGCTGAGTATATGTGGAAGTTTCCAGTCCTAAAACTCCCTGGCACCCTGCCATCTCAGCTATCAGGCTTTTTGTTTACCGAGATTCTTGCCTGCTGCAGAAGACATGCTGGGGTGAGTAGCCTCTGCCATCTTGCCTCTCAGCAAGCTTGAGTCACTCAATTCTTCCTCCACCCAGAACTGTGGTCCTGAGTGACACTTTCTAAGATGCACTCTACCACCTGATCTTTGTGTGCCCCAGATCTGTTAGCTCTTCCACCTTAACCTGTCATCCAGCCTACCGTGGTGGTCCAGGATCTTGACAAGTCAATCCTGGGACCTGAACCTAAAACATCCTCCTATCCCTAGCTGAACTGAGACCATTTCTCTCACCTTATTTTCATATCAACATAAAATGTTGCCAGAAGTGAACAGCAACCACTTCATGAGATAGGCCATAAGCTGACAACCTGACAACTTGGGGAAACAGTAAAGATAGGAACAAACATTTAACAAATAGGAAATCACTCACCATACCAGGAAACACCACCACGTAATTCCAGATACCCAGGCCTCATCAAACACACACACACACACACACACACACACACACACACACACACAAACACACACACACACCGCACCACACAATAAATAACCAAGATAAGATGTATAGTACAGTAATTAGTAACCCAACTGTAATGTTTCATTGGAATGGCAACCTAGGAGATGGACAAAGACAATGATTTCAATATAGCAATCATAACTCTGTTCAAAGAACTCAAAGAGGATATGAATCAAAGACTTGAATGAAGGCCATGACAACACAAACAGAACCATTCAAAAAATGAAATTAGAATTCAGCAAATAAAATATCTGAAGAAAAGCCAAACTGAAACAAAACCTGAAACAAAAAAATCAGGAACTCAAGCAGAAATCCTAGAGGGAAGAAGCAAATAGGAAGTGGTGGAAACAGGACTGAGTATCAGATCTTGAAGACAAGCTTGGGGAACTGGATTGCTCAATCAAAGAAAATGTCAAATCTAAAATAACCCAGGAAAAGAATATGCAAGACATATGGGACACTGTAAAAAGTCCAAACCTGTGACTCATAGGCATAGAATAAAGGAAGAAACTCTGGTCAAAGGTGTATAAAACATTTTAAATAAAATCATAGAAGAAAATTTTCAAAATCTAGAGAAAGTGATACTTATCAAGTTACAAGAGGCATCCAGAATACCAAGTAGACAGAAACCCAAAAAAGACTCTCTAAATCATATAATAGTCAAATCACTAAATGTATAGAACAAAGAAAAGATATTGAAAGCTAAACTATGAGAGAGAAACATCAAGTCACATATAAGGCAGGCCTAAAGGAATAACTGCTGAGTTTTCAATGGAGGCTATGAAAACTTGAAGAGCTTGCACCAATGTCCTAAAAGTCATGAAAGAACACAGATTTCAATCCTGAGTACTAGGCAAAACTATCAGTCATAATTGAAGAAGAAACAAAAACTTTCCATGATAAAAACAGATTTAAGGGCTTAACATCAACAATGCCAGGCTACAGAGAATACTTGAAGGAATACTTCAGTCAGATCAAAGGATTAAACTCTTTAAAGAGGCTACAAAGAATAAATGAATTACTCCAGAACGGTCAACCAAAAGATGTCTACGAAAATAGCACTACAACATAAATATAACAGAAATTATTAAATGTTGGTCAATCATAGCACCCAATATTAATAGTTTCAATTCCTCAGTAAAAAAAACACAGACTAACCAACTGGATTAGAAAACTGGATCGATCAATTTGCTGCCTCTAAGAAATGTACCTCACCAACAATAATCAATACCAGTTTGAGGCAAAAGGATAGTTTTTTCTACCAAGAAACAGGCAGGCGTAGCTATTCTAATATCTGACAAAATAGGCTTCAATCTAAAGCTAGTCAGAAGCGACAGAGCATATCACTTCATACCCAATAAAGGAACAGTCTATCTAGAATAAATTACAATCATAAACATATAGGCACCTCACAGAGGAACATCCAGTTTCATTAAAAAAAACCCTTTATTGGACTGGGCATGATGGCACAAGCCTTTAATTCTAGCACTTGGGAGGCAGAGGCAGGCAGATCTTTATGAGTTCAAGGCCAGCCTGGTCTACAGAACAAGGTCCAGGCCAGCTGGGGCTACAGGGAGACCCTATCTCGAAAAGATAAAAAAAAAAGAGTGTAGACAGGAAAAGAAAAAGAGAAATAAATGTTGAAATTAATTTAAAAGAAAAGAAAAATGCAAAGAGTCAATGAAAGGAAGAGTTGGTTCTTTGACAAGATTAACAAGTTTGGCAAACTTTTAGCCAAATAAACCAAAAGAAAAAGAAGACTCAAATTAGCAATCTCAGGGAGAAAAAGTAAACATTGTAATAAACCCTGGGTGTGATGGTTAATCCTGGGTGTCAATTTGACTGGACTAAGGAACAAATAAGAGAAAAAGGCTCTTCGGGTTGGACTACCTCAACCCGGATGGCCCACCCTAAATGTGGGCATTACCTTCTGCTGGCAGGCAGTATTAAAGGCCATGCCAGAGGGATCTGGTCCCTTTTTTCCTGCGGCTTGCCTCTCTCTCACTGGTGAGTTTGTCTTGCTGCTGTGATCAACCCTACGAATCCTAGCGTGTACTGAGACCAGCAGATCTCCTGGAATCCATCGGGCCTTCAGCACCACATTGGGACTACTGAGACATCAAGCCATGTGGACTGAGCTGTTCCCTGGATTCTCAGCCTCTCCAGTGTGCTGTGGCTACTGTTGGACTCCTTGAACTTTGTCACGTGAGCAAATCAATAAATTGTATATAGGTATATATTCGTCCTGTTGTTTCTGTTTCTTTAGTGAACCCTGACTAATACAGATTTTGGTACCAGGAGTGGTTCTAGAGAAACAGAATTGAAAGGATGAATTTCTTTAGTGGGCATGGTAGTTTCTGGAGCCAGCTCTCCAACCCAATGAATCCTAGAGTTACGGAAGGCTCTCCTGGTGGCATGAAGAGGATTGATAATCCTTGGTGTAGACTATTTGATGTAATTATGAAGATAGATCCATTTGACTCACCTAACTTGCCTCTTGTGGGAAGCAAGGAATTTAGCGACTCTACATATAAAACGTTTGAGAAATTGTGGAAAAATAAGGAAAATAATGATGTTGCCTGGTTGCTCCTAGCATCTCTGGATAAAGTGATAGAGAAAAATAAGGAGCTCCGTGATTAAATTAACCAGGTCCACATTCGAAACAACAGTTTAAAAGTTTCCAAGTTTGCTCTGGAAGAGCATCTTCTCTCCAGCAGCCAAAGAGCTCTCTGAATGGTCAAAGGATGTAAAGACAATTGTGTCTCATGTAAATGTTCATCAAAAGGTGATCTCGGCAGAGGATGAGTTTAATAATCAAGTAGATCAGATGACTTGTTCTGTGGATAGTCAGCCTCTTTCTCCAGCTATCTCTGTTGTTGCTCAATGGGCCCATGAACAAAGTGGTCATGGTAGCAGAGATGGAGGTTATGCATGGGCTCGACAGCATGGACTGCCACTCACCAAGGCTGATCTGGCTACACCTGCTGCTGAGTGCCAGATTTGCCAACAGCAGAGAACAACATTGAGCCCCTAATATGGTGCTATTCCCTGCGGTGACCAGCCAGCAACCTGGTGGCAGGTTGACTACATTGGACCACTTCCATCATGGAGGGGACAGCGTTTTTGTCCTTACAGGAATAGATACTTATTCTGGTTATGGATTTGCCTTTCCTGCACGTAATGCTTCTGCCAAAACTACCATCCAGGGACTTAC
>VZQC01011874.1:2912838-2926924 GCA_009823505.1 Rhizomys pruinosus
TATATATATAAATATATATTAAATGGATATTTGTGTTGTTCCCTTTTGAATGTGCAACTGAGATAAGTGTTAAGTGTTGTCATATTTAGGTTATTAGATACTGAAGGACTAAGTGTTCCTCAAGGACATTACCACCTACTTTAAGATATAATGCTTTGATATTGCACATGAGACAGTTATAATATGTTAGGTGGAATTATGACCTGGACATTGTTCACAATTGACATTTAAGCCTAACATAGGAGAGGCTATTTATTGGGTGTCGAGTTGACAAGGGGTGGACTTGTGATGGTTATTCCTTGGTGTCAACTTGACTGATCTAAGGAACAAATAAGAGAAAAGGGATCTTAGGATTGGACCACCTCAACCCAGATGGCCCACCCCAAATGTGGGCGTTACCTTCTGCTGGCAGGCAGTATTAAAGGCCATGCCAGAGGGATCTGGTCCCTTTTTTCCTGCGGCTTGCTTCTCTCTCACTGGTGAGTTTGTCTTGCTGCTGCGATCAACCCTACAGATCTCAGCGTGTACTGAGACTGGCAGATCTACTGGAATCCATTGGGCCTTCAGCACCAGATTGGGACTACTGAAACATTGAGCCTTGCAGACTGAGGAGTTCCCTGGATTCTCAGCCTCTCCAGTGTGGCACGGCTACAGTTGTACTCCTTGTACTCTGTCATGTGAGCAAATCAATAAATTGTATATAGCTGTACATTCATCCTATTGCTTCTATTTGTTTAGAGAACCCTGACTAATACACTGGGAAAATTCAGTAAACTGCAAAGATATACTTTACAAATCTGTATTCCACTAAAATAGAAAATGTAAAGGAAGTGGATAAATTTTGAGATAGATACGGCCTACCAAAGTTAATTAAAATGACACAAATAACTTAAAACAATAATAACCAGTGAGATAGAGTAATTAAAATCCCCCTTCTACAAAGAGCCCAGTACCAGAGAGCTATAGGGCAGAATTCTACCAAATACTAAAAGAAAAACTAATTCCAATACCCCTGAAATTATTCTGTAAAATAGAAAAGGATAAAGTACTCCAAAATTCTTTCTATGAAGCCAGTATTACCCTCATCCAAAACCAGACAAATACCCAACCCCCCAAAATTACAAACCAATCTCTTTGATGAGCATAGAGCCAAAAATTCTCAATAAAATACAAAACTGAATATAAGAAACACATGAAAAATTATCTAACATGATCAAGCTAACTTCATCTCAGAGATGCAGATATGATTCCACATATATAAATGAATTAATGAAATCAACCACATAAACAGACTCAAGGATGAAAACCACATGATCATCTCATTAGATGTAGAAATGCATTTGACAAATCCAGTATTCATTCTTGATAAAAGTCATAGAGAATATAGAGATACAATGGACATAGTTCATCGTATTGCATAAAATATGTTACAATCCCACAGCCAATACCTTTTTAAATTTTATTTATTTTTAATGTCTATGAATGTACTGTATGCATGTAGGTTTGTGCACCCATGTTGTGCAATGCTTCGCAGGTCAGAAGAGGGCGTTGGATTCCCCTGTAACTGGAGTTAAAGACAGTTCTCAGCCGGCATGTGAGTGCTAGGGATCAAACCCAGGTCCTCTGCAAGAGCAGTCGGCGCTCTTAACTGCTAGGCCATCTCTCCAGCCTCTTATATCATTTTAAATTTTGAAAGAATTTCCATTAAAATTAGGAATAAGACAAAGATGTGCACTCCCTCCATTCCTGTTCAATATAGAACATGAATATTTTAGCTAGAGCAATAAGACAAATGAAAAAGTTAAAGAAGATAGAAATTAGAAAAGAAGTCAAAATAACTTTATTTGCAGATGATATAAGTCTATACATAAAAGACCACAAAGACTCCATCAGAAAGCTCCTAGAACTGATAAACATACTCAGTAAAGTATCAATATATCAGTATATAACATTAACACTCCCAAATCAGTTGCCTTCCTATAAACTAACAATTATTCTGAAGAAAAAAATCCAGGAAATGATCCTATTCACAGTAGCCTCAGAAACAATGAAATGTCCCACAATAAATCTCACCAAGAGAGTAAGGACTTGTACAATAAAAACTTTAAGATTTTGAAGAAAGAAATTGAAGACAATACCATAATATAGAAAGAGCTCCCTTACTCATAGATCAATAGGATTAATATTGTATGAAAATGGCCATCTTAGAAAAGCAAACTGAATGCAACACCCATTAAAATTCTTGCTCAATTCTTCACAAAAATTGAAAAAAATAATCTAACATTTTCATTTGGAAACACAAAAAAGAGGTAGTCGAAATAATCCTGAAAATAAAAATTGTTGGAGGCATTACCATTCTTCATCTAAAATTATACTAAAGAGCTACATGGTATTGACATAAAAACAGACACATTGGTCAGTGGAATAGAATTAAGGGTCAAAATTTAAAGCCACACAGTATAGCTACCCAAAATTTGAAAAAGGAGCCACAAATATGCACTACAGAAAGATAGCTTGTAAAGATTGAAAAAAAAAAAAAACAGCGAAAGATGCAGGACAGTTATGGCAGAATGCATGATCTGGGAGGGGATGGGGTGGGATGGGGGAAGGGAAAAGGAAATATGTCTGAACTGAATTGGAAAATGATGTATGAAATACACAAAGCATCAATAAAAAAAAGAAACTAAATCTCTGTCTCTCACCATGCACAAAACTCAATTTCAAATGAATCAAATGTATCAAAGAGAAGTGAATGTAGAAAATACGGTGGGACTTAGAGACACAGGTAAGATCTTTCTAAATAGAACTCCAATAGTGTAAGCATTAAGCCCAATAATTGAAAAGTGGGACCTCACGAAATTAAAAATCATTTACCTAGCAAAGAATACCATCATTCAAGTGAAGAGAAGAACTACAGAATGTGAAAAAAGCTTTTACCATGTATAGGATAGAGGGTTAGTATCTAGAATATACATAGAGCATGAAAATCCCAAACATCCAAAAATATCCAGTTAAAAATTGGTACAAGGAACTGGACAGATAAATCTCAAACGATGAAATGCAAATGGCTGAGACATATTTAAAATATTTTCAACATCTTTAGTCCTCCTGGAAATGCAAATTAAAGCCACTTTGATATTTCATCTTACAATACTCAGAATGGCTAAGATTCAGAAAATATTCAGAATGGCTAAGATTCAGAAAAGCAACATTGTGGGAGCCACAATGCTGGGTCCCACCACTGTCACTGCATATTGTGTTTTAGGATAATTTTTGTGTCATTAAATTTTTCTTTTTATTTGAAAACGTCAGAGCAGATTGTCTCCACCTACTTTAAAATGAGAATGTGAGCGGACACTAACTCTTGTGCTGTATTTTTTTTTAATGTGTGTATTTGGCAATGGAACTCAGGTCTTCATGCTTTCAGCACAAGCACTTTGATGACTTAGCTATCTCCTTAGCCAAATAATAAAATACATTGAGTCAAAAAAGTAAGAAGACATTCTTCCCTTGGTAAGAAGTAGACGGCATTTTTTTCTCCCAGGCCAAACAATAAAATTTCATAAGCATCTGCCTGTGTTCCCCTTACTAATGGCAGAATATTTTGCTGCATTGTAAATTATGCTCAAATTGCTCATTAAGGTCACATTTTATTAGTAGTTTTGGCTTACTTAGCAGATATATAATCAATCAGACCCTAGAAGTCTTGGTCAAGCTGCCTGAACAGATATGATACTATATACTACTAACAGGTTCAGGAACAGAATATTCAGCAAAGATCAATCAGAACAATCAAGAAAGCGAAGCTTTGAGCAAAGGTTTGGCACATAAAATTAGATTTAAATTTGCAAAAGTACCTTGAGTTACTGAGAAACAGGTGCTACTCTATTTCAGTCTAATTCAAGACATCGAATGGTAGAGCACAGAAATAATGGCAAAGATAAAATTCCCATTACTGAGGCTGGAGAAATGGGTCAATGATCAAGAGCACATAATGCTCTTGCAGAGGACCTGGGTTCAGGTCCAGGCACTTACATCAGTGGCTGATGACCATGTGTAAATCCACACTCCAGGGGTTTGGATGTGCTCTTTTGGCCTACACAGGCACCAGCACTCACATGTGCACATATCCTCAGATAGAAGCACATACATACACATAATTCAAAATAAGTCTTAAAACTTCCCATCATTGTTCCTTTAGATATCTGGTAGTCATGAAATAATTGATATTATAATTATCCTCAATTAGAATGCAGTTATGAGATGCATGCTTATAGTTTTTATCCTCAACTGTGCATGAACTAGAAATGAAACTATGTATGGAATCAAATGGAACCAAAGGATGTTAATTCTGCAGGTAAAGAGGCAATATTCTAACAAAGAACAAGTCACAAAAAGAAAATCCTTACATTTGCACAAAACTCTTTCAAATATATAAGACTCACGAGGCACACATATGTGAAAGACACTCTAAAGATGCCATGAGCAAAGGTGGTCTACCAGACTGAATATCCTGTACAGATATTATAACAGATGCCTTTTTTTTTTTGAGAAAGAAAGAGTTTGGAGTTTCACAGAGGTTTGACAAATATATTGGACTAAGCTCTGAGGTACTCTTCATGACCATGATTATTAATGGTTGATAGCTAAAGGTAAAAAGTTATGTGTCAATATTAAGGGATTAATCTTATGACAAAGGAAGAACTGAAAAGGGAGTCATACTATGAAATCACATAAAGCCAATCCTGCACAAGGTCAGTTTGATCAGCTAATAAATCACAAGAAACATTCTTAAGAAAAAAGCAGAATCCTTGGTTTCTATAAGGAGATGTCAAAATCTTTTGTCTAAAAATTTATGTCATCTACAGAGAAACAAGAAAATTTGGGCCAGTACCAAGAGAAAAAGTAGTTGGTGCAAAGTGACTTTTAAATGATCCAGATTAGAAAGTGACTTTAAAGGAACCATTACAAGCATAGTTAGTTTCTGAGAGAAAGAGATTGCCAAAATGAAGAAATAACTGGGAAATTTCAATGGATAAATAGAATCTATTTAAAAAAATAGGAGAACAATTAAGGTTTTAAAAGTGTAATATCAAAAATGAAAAATTTGCCTTATAACCTCAACATGAAATTCAGAATAAGAGAAGAGACAAAGAAAATGTACCAATCAAGATGAAAAGAGAGTCAGTAAATAAAAAGAGATTCAGTAACTCTTTTTTGGGGGGGTCTTTTTGAGACAGGGTCTCCCTGTAGCTCTGGCTGTCCTGGAACTCTCTGATGTAGACCAGGATGGTCTTGAACTCACAAAGATCCATCTGGCTCTGCCTCCTAAATGCTAGGATTAAAGGTGTGTGCCACCATGCTCAGCTCAGTAACTCTTTTTTTTATTGTTATTAAACTTTTTCCATAAGTCTTACATCATTTCTCAATTGAATCTAGAGTCACTTCCCTTTCCATGCCCCCTACTCCACCCAAGTCCATGCACTCTGCCATACATGTCCTGCTTCTTTTTCTGAGTCTTTCCAGAGTTTTTTTTTTATAGATGTTTTGTGTACTTCATACCCCATTTTTCAATTCAGTTCAGGCATATTTCCCTTTCCCTTCCCCCCACCCCACCCTATCATACCCCAGATCCTGCATTCTGCCATAATTGTCCTGCATCTTTCTCTCGATCTTTTTTATGTTTAGGAATTCACATTTTCCTTTTCCTCCATTAATTTTATTTACTCTAAAATATGGATACATACTCTCCACCCATATACAGTAATTACAGAGTCTGAAAACACTTGGTGGGTGGATTCTAGAGCCTGTTGAGAGATTCACATTATAACAACATTGCTGCTTTCAGATAAACAGAAATATAACAATAATGTCATTCAGCTTGCCTTTCATCTGGGGGATTTGGTGTTAGCATCCACAAATGAGGGAAACCATTCTCCATTTGTCTTTCTGGGACTGTGTTACTTCACTCAGCATAATGGCTTTGAGCTCCATCCATTTACCTGCAAAGTTCATAATGCCATCTCTCCTTACTGCTGAATAGTACTCAGTTGTTCAATTGTGTAGATGTACCACATTTTTGTCATCCACTCATCTGTTGAGGGGCATTTGGGTTGGTTCCAGCTATTCGCTATTGTGAAGAGAGCTGCATTAAACATGGATGTGCATGTATCTTTGCGGTAGGATGAGTACCTCGGGTATATACAGGTTCTCTACACTGCTTTCCATAGTGGTTGCATAAGTTTTTTTTTTCCAGTTCTTTTGCTTTTGCTGTTCTATCCAACTGTGTTGCTTCAGTATATATATATTATATATATATCTATATATATATATATATATTATACATCATATATATCACTTGAATTGGAGGACTTTTTTTCCCTAAAAGATGTCATGTTTTCCCTAAGGAAGTGCTTGAAAGTTCCTTCTTGGCAAGCCCAAACAATCATCAATCCTGCACTTGTGCTCCACATTGTGATCTTTCCCTTCCACAGTCACAGAAATGAAGTCCAGTAAGCACACATCCTGTCTCGATCCTCCTGCACTGGTCTCCATGCTGCAACACAGGCAGTCCAACAATGGCAGTCCATATTCTGATGAGGCTGAAATCCCCTTAGCTTCTTAGTCCACAAGCGGGGTATCTCAGCAGTCCTCAAGTGGTACATCTACACAATAGAGCACTGCGGAGCGGTAAAGAAAGATGACATCATGAAATTTGCAGGTAAATGGATGGAACTAGAAGATTTTATGTTAAGTGAAGTAACACAGTCCCAGAAAAACAAAAGAGGAATGGTATCCCTCATCTGTGTATGCTAGTACCGAGTACCTAGATGTAAACAAAATGAGCAACATTAATGTTAGATTCCTCATGATCCAAAGACAACTGTGCTCTTGTATTGTGAATCCCTAAAGAGGTTCTAGAGCTGACCTAACGCTTATTTTCAGACCTTGGAATTTTAGTATATGATGGAGGGTACATGTGCATCTTTTAGAGTAGTATGGGATTAAAATGGAAAGATGCGAATCAAGAAATATGACATGGAAATAACATACAGTTTGTTTCCAAAGGATTCAATATTAATATAGGTGCAATGTAACAGGTTGGTGTAACTTAGCCTTTCCGGGTGCTTATCGACCATCCTTGACATCCATACCAATTTGGCCAAGGGACCTAGGGGATAACTTTGTTCCTTGGCCTCAGAGGTCAACCAAGTCTTAGGGGATTATGCATGGGGTCATCTCTTGAAATGTCCAGCAGAGGTGGGTCACCAGTCTTCCTGTTCAGTAACTCTTAAGACATGAAACATCAAGGATGCATTTAGTTTAGAGTCACATAGATGAGGGCAGAGATAGAATGGGCATAAAATGATAGCATAATACTTTAAATACCTCTAGCTTTTATTAAAGAACAAACAAACACGTGTTTTTAAGAACATAGGTACAAAATACAATAGATTAAAAGAAAAAGATCTATAGGCAGATTGCAGTCAGGTTGTGGAAAATCAAATGTGAAACAATAATACTAAGAATAGTAAAGGAAAAACAGTTTGGGTTAAGGGCACTTGTTCCTCTTCCAAAGGACCCAGTTGGGCTCCCACCACCCACATGGTGGCTTACAGACCTGTGGTACACTTACATACATAACAGGTAGAACACTCATACACTTAAAAATTAATCTAAAAAGAAATTTAAGAAAACAGAAACAGAAAAATACGACATATTATTTCCCAAGATATAATGACATTATGAGTGGTTTTTCAGAAAAAAAGGATGATAGAACATGAAAGTAAATAGACTCATATGACTTTAAAATGCGGGGGAAATATAATATTGTCAATCTAGAATTCAATATCCAGGAAAATATTCTTTAGAAATGAGAGTTAAAGAAATAATTTTTATATAATGCTAGCTGAGAGAATTTATTACCACAATATTTTGGTTACCAGAATTACTAAAGGAGGTTTTTTTTTAAAAAGGAAAATTAAAAAAAAAAGGAAACTCATACTTACAGGCAGAAATAAAACTATTAGAAATGATGACTATGTAAGTATATTAAAATATTCTCCTCTTAATAATATTTAAAGTTAACTGCATATGCAAAGCAGAAAGTGGTTCCACTGTGCAATTAATAACACATACAAAAAATGATGGCGGCAATAACTTCAAGGATAGTGGCAATAGGATATTTAACATTTTAGGGTAGAATTTTTATTGAACTGGTGTATTTAATTATACTGCAGAAAGATAGGTTCACAGAGTTTTTTAAAAATTTTTATTTATTTATTTACTTTTTTTTTTTTTTTTTTTTTTTTTTTTTTTTTGGTTTTTTGAGACAGCGGTCTTCCTGTAGCTCCGGCTGACCTGGGAATCTCACTATGTAGACCAGGCTGTGCCTTGTACCCACAAAGATCCACTGCCTCTTTTTTTTTTTAAATAAGAGAAACAGATTCTTTTATATGATGAAAATGGTGACCACCGTGCCAAAATGCTGACCACTGGTACGGCATCACGTTATAGATTGTCCCCTAACGTAAAAACAACATTTAATAAAAGAACTTCTGGCTTAGTCTTTTTTTTTTCTTGCTTTATTTTCTCTCTTTTTTTTTCTTTTTGGTGCTAGCATCCACAAATGAGATACCATTCATCTTTGTCTTCTGCATGATATCTTCTAGCTCGAGCCATTTACCTCAAAAATCATGATGTCATCTTTAACCCTTGCTAAGAAACTCCATTGTGTAGATTTACCACATTTTTCTTCATCACCTCGTCAGTTGAGGACCCTTGGGTTGGTTTCCAGCTCTTTGCTGTTGTGAAGAGACCTTCGTAAACATGGTGTGCATGTATCTCTGTGGTAAGATGAGAACTTGGTGGGTACATGCCCGGAGAGGTAATGGTGGGTCAGGTGGCAGTTCATTCCAAGTCTTCTTTTTTTTTTATTTTTTAATTTTAATTTTTATTGATGGCTTTGTGCATTTCGTACATCATCAGATCAGGCATTTATTCCATTTTCCCTTCCCCCCCACCGTACCCACCCCCATCCCCCAATCATGATTCGCCATAAACTTTCCTGTATCTTTCAGGTTTTTTTTTTCCATTTTTTTTAGAGCTATAAGTGATAATCCATGAGTACAAGCATCTCGTAGCAAAAACCAATCTGCAGACTGTTGTGCCCAATCCCCACAGTCCACCATCCATTGGTGGTGACGGTTATTTGTTCAATCAAGTTGATAAATGAGTGTCCAGACTACATCGCTGTAGTTTCACCATTCACCCCAATCGCACGCCTTTACAATTCTACACACCTCCTCTTCCGCAGTTTTCCTAGGCTTAGAAAAGGTGGCACAGGTGGATGAGAAGTAAACATTCCACTCTCTCTGGCAGCTTGTTGACTTGGACTCTGGTCTATTCTGCCTGTTTCCTTTCAGGGGCTTGACAGTTTTGTTTCAGGAGTAACCTTTCGATCCCACTAATGAAGCACAAGCAATTGATATATAGGTATTTAGACAGCACTTACAGGCTATAGTCATTCCAAGTCTTCTAAGGGTTCTCACACTGCTTTCAAAGTGGCCTGCATGAGTTCACATTCCCACCAGCCAGTGATCGTTTGCTCCTCTTTCGCACAACCTCTCCAGGTTCGCAGAGTTTTAAACAAAAGCGTAACTACAAAGTGATAAATAAAGCTATAATAAAAATCCAAAATGAGATTAAAAATGAAGCTAAACAGTTATTGATCAATAGAAAATAAGTTAATTTTATTTAATTGGAAATTAATTCATATTACATTTATACTTGTCTAATTAATTTTTAATTTATTTATTTATTATATGTATGATGTACCTGTCTGCATGTAGGTTTGTGCACACATGTCCTGCAATTAACGCGGATGTCAGAAAGAGGGTGTCGGATTCCCGACTGGAACTGGAGTTCCCTGGAATTGGAGTTGTCAGACCTTGTTCTCAGCCGCCCATGTAGGTGCTGGGGATCCAAACCTGGGTCCCCTCTGAAGAGCAGTCGGTGCTCTTAACCACTAGGCCATCTCTCCAGCCCCATTGACTATTTTTTTTATCGGTTAGGCTTAAAATCTAGTCTGGCTAGCTGTCCCATAGAGGTCTATTTGTTAATCTCTTACTCCTATTTTCAATTGGAGGAATAAAAATTAACACAAAAAATAAAGAAGCAAGACAAACATGAACTGATAATTTAAATTTATTTATTTTACTTTATTTGTATGAGTGTTTTGCATATATATATATATATATATATAGTATATATATAGTACTATTATGTATGTACATGTGTGTGCGTCCCACATTTGTACACCCACAGAGGACAGAAGAGGGTGATAGATCATCTGGACCTGCAGTTATGGATGGTTGTTAGTGGCATGTGGGGACTGGGAACTGAAACTTTGTCCTCTACAAGAGCACTGAATATTCTTTTAACCACTAAGGCATATCTCCAGCCCCAGAATCATATTTTGCAGGTCAGAGAGAAAGTGTATCAGTTAAAGATGGTGGCTGCCAAGCCTGATAATCTGAGTTTAATCCTTGAGAAACCATAGAGTGGAAGTAGAGAACCTACTCTAGCCAAACTGTTCTCTGGCCTACCCATAGTGCAGTGGTACCTACATGCTGCATGTCTATACATATACACATAGAAATATGCATATGAACACACACACACACAAACACGGAAATAAACAAAAAAAGCAATAAAAATGCTAATTAAAATGATTGATACCCGACTCCCCTGGAACTGGTGTTCTCCTGGAACTGGAGTTACGGACGGTTCTCAGCCACTATGTGGGTGCTGGAGATCGAACCCGGGTCCTCTGCAAGAGCAGTCGGTGCTCCCAACCACTAGGCCATCTCTCCATCCCACCCTCTTCTGACCTCAGCGGCATTGTAAGACACGGGTGCACGGACCTGCATGCAGACAGTACATTCATACACATAAAAAATAAACGAAAAATTAAAAAAATTAAAATGATTGATACCTTACACTTAAGAGGTATGCTTTAAATGTAAATGTATTTGTATATCAAAGTCTAAAAATATAAAAACATAGTATAAATGGTAAGCATGAGATAAAATGTTTTAAAGATTATAAGGCCAAAATATTTTTTAAATGTAACAATTTCTTAAAAAAAGGCCACATGCTTGGTAGAAATGTAAATGCATCCAGGCCACATGAATAATCATTCTTGTACTTACCAAGAAAGTTTCAAAATATCAAAGCAAAGTTTCACAGCTTAAAGGAAAATATACAGAGCTCCACCATCGTGTGAGGATGGCATAGATCTTCTATCAGAGATACTTAATTTAGAGAACAATTAAAACAAGATTAAGAGCTTTAACAAGATTGCTGATAGAATTCCTTCATTTATCTTCCTCAACAACAGCACAACAGAAACAAATACAAAGAACTAATACTTATATTCTGATTAGTGTGACTGGGGAAATGTACTGAGGAATGACAACTACATGGTGATATCACTGTAGAATGTGAACACTAAAGACAGTATTAGAGAGAGAAGAGGTGAATACTTTACCTCCTTTCCCTATATCAGCTTCACACTACAAGGGACTTAGCATTGTGCAATCATTTAAGCAGGAAGATCCATCCAATTTTCACCATTGTCACTTGTGTGGGAGACTCCTGCATCCTTCACAGGCCCTAAACAGTCTGAAATTTTGCATGTTACTTAAGTTGTTATAGTTCAGGTTAAAATAAAATTTTTTTTAAATTTCCTAAAACATAAAAATGAAAGCACAGCATTCTGAAACATAAGATATGATAAAATCAGGGCAATTTATAGCAACAAACACATAGAATTTAGAAAGACTTTAGGTAATGTTCAAAGCAGTTGAAAGAACTAGAAAAAATAAAGATAAACCAAATCCAAAGTCAGTAGAAAGAAAGAAATAATAAAAGTCAAAGAAGAAATACAAGTGACACAAAACCAGTAAAGATCAACAATACCCAAAGTTATATTTTGAAGCAATAAACAAAACAGAAAAGTTTTAGATATACTAAAGAAAGAAGTTCCAGGCAGAACAATTAAGCAAGAGAAAGAGAATATCTTAACTGTTGGAGAAGAAATCAAACTAATATTTATTTGTAGATGATAAATACTGAGAAAAACTAGCGTTAACCCTCCACCTTGACAGATAGGCATGACAGTGAAATTCAACACAGATTTGTGATACCAAAACAGTATACCAGAAGCTGGGAAGGGATAAATCAATTGGGGATAGACATTAGGTATACAATAGATAGAAGAAGGTATAGTTAGAAGGTATAGGATTGTGTTTACCATTTTACCACTGTAGCATGGTAGGTTAACAATGCTTGAAAACTACTGTATAATTTGAAATGCCTAATAGACAGGATTTTATATGTTCCCTACACAAAGAATTGATACATGTTTCAGGTCATAGATTTGCCAGTTACATTACTATAATCAGTATACATTGTATCTATTAAAAGAGTACAGTGGAAAGAAAGGTGAAATGAACATAAAACATGTAATAGGAATAACAAGAAGAAAGGAAAAAAAAGACAGGAAAAGCTTAGAAATAAAATATTTGATAATGATCTAAAATTAATAACGGATGCTAGATACATTATGCATCTGAGATAATTGGAGATATAAATTGCTGTTGTCCACATTTGTTTTACTTAAAATCTGTATAACAATAAATTTGGAATTGTCACATACAAATGTTCTCTATAATTTTTCTGTTGTACAGTATCACCTTGTAGCATTCTCTTTCACTTATAGGATGATTTAAATTAAAAATTAAGTTTGCTTACCAAGTTAATCACATACAGACACCTAAAACAGCATGGGTGAATTTGATGAAATCTGTGCCTTGATTCCACCCTGTAGGTATGTATAATACAACTGCTTTTTTGAGACTCATGGGTCAAAAAACAAAAACCTAAAATAAAAAAGGAGGATACAGATAGATATGAAACCTTTTTGTCAAAAACCTTGCAAATCAAATCTTAAAACTAACTACAGGAAAAGATTTGTATGTTCCAACAGGTCAAAATGTCACCAACTTAACGGCTGAGAAAAAAAATACAGCTTCACATTGAGTAGGGTGTAGCAGAGAGTGCCAGCAGAGAGGTTGGCCCGTCTGAACATTGAAAGGAAGAAAAGCCTCAGATTGCTACAAACATCAAACCCCTCTGTAGATCCTACTTGTAACAACTATTTATAATGAGTCCTAATGAAACTTACCTTCTAGGTGCCTCAAAGGTTTTAATACGAGAGACTTTCTTACATCCCTCCCATAGAACAAGGAGAAATATGATGATGAGGTCGTTCTCCAACTGTAAATTGGAGCCAACTGTTATAGAGGTAATCTCTTATAAAACTGGTAAAACTGCCTTCTTTAATTGACTAATAGACATAGGAACTGTGAAAAAGATTATTCTCGGGGATGCCCGGAAGTCACTTGGGGAAGTACCTTTGGAGGTGGGCACTTTCCAGGGCTGCAGCTAGGGGGTCGTGTCTCTGAGGCCATTTGGGCAGGACCCGGGCGCCGGGCCAGAAGGTCGGCAGATTTGGGCCAGGGCCAGTGGTTCTGCACCTTTGGGCGGGCTGCTGGGGTGCAGGCTAGATCAGGCATATATCACCCCCCCCCCAGATAGGTGAGAATCCAAGTGGACATTTTTATGGAGAACCTTCAGAACAAGAAGAGAAGAGTGCTTTGGCTTCCAATATCCAATATATAAACAAAATTGAAAAGTAGACAAGTCAATACTCCATAAACAAGGAGGAGGAAAGGAAAAAAAAAAAGCATCTGAAGGAGGAAAGCAAAACCATCCGATATTTGTGGTCTGAACCAAAAAAGGGAAGCCCACATGCCAGGGACACGATGAAGGGACAACATGGGAAAGGCACAGGATAATCCTGCACCAAGCTCTACCAAACCTGTAGGAGATAGCTACAATGGGAACCCCTTGGAAGAGACCCAAGGAACAGATCTTAGAGGAATAATTGCAGACCTATGCAGAGAAATTAAAGAACATAAAGAGGAATTCAGAGAACTAAAGAGAGAGAATGAAAAACTCA
>VZQC01011874.1:2968754-3020091 GCA_009823505.1 Rhizomys pruinosus
AATATAAAAAAAAAAAAAAAAAAAAAAAAAAAAAAAAAAAAAAAAAAAAAAAAACTTAAAAAAAAGGAGTTGGGAATGTTACAAGTCTAGAGCCAAATCAGATGACCCCTCCCTAAAAGACATTTGCTTCTCCACTCTGTATGTGTATTTACCATTATGTAAATCCTTCTGAACACACAAACATGAACTAGCTTCCATAAACTAAAAGGTTAAAAACGCTATCAGATGGCACCCAGGGCTGAGATTTCTCTGTTTGCTGTGATCTGCCTATTTGATGCTTCTTCATCAATGTATTTGAAGAGTGTGTTGATTTATGACTTTGTTTACTCTGTATCTAGAAAAATGTATTAAAATTACTACCTCAGTGGAACATGAAAGTTGAGGTAATGCAAATCTGTGATTCTGGGCCATGGCTACTCATAATTGGTCCCAGAATAAACTTTTCTTATGCCCCCAATCTTTCCAATCCTTCTTCTTCAAAGATCCTTGAGCCTTGTAGGGAGGAGTGTGATATATTTGTCACTTTTAGTTCTGGGCTGATCAATTCAAAATCACTTATTCTTTCCACATTAATTAGTTGCGGGTCTTCATGTTAATTGCCATATACTTTAAAAAAGACGCTTCTGGTGGTACATGCCTTTAATCCTAGCACTCAGGAGGCAGAGGCAGGTGGATCTCTGTGTGTTCAAGGCCAGCCTGGTCTACAGAGTGAGTTACAGGACAGCTGCGGCTACCAGGAGACCCTGTCTCAAAAAGACAAAAAAAAAAAAAAAGCTGCTTTGATGAGGGTTGATAGATGCATTAATCTATGAGAAGTCATTAGGACTTGCTTTAGTACTGTGTCCTGTAGCAGAATAATAGTAGTAGGTTCTTCCTTAGGGTCTATGACCTCCCTAGCCACAGGTTCTACTAGTCCCCAGAGGTTAGGAAATGTAAAATATTTATTACACCAAATAGTCTTCCTTTTATTTTCCTCACTACTTTTCTAAAAAATAAAAAGTTCTAGTCAGATGTATGGGGAGAAAAGGCTGTACAAGTCTGCACCTGGAACAAAAATGCAATTTCTCTGCTTTTACTCATGGTTGAGCTGATTTGCTTGTGACCTTGCTGGAATTTGAACTTTTACACACAAGCAACAATAATACCAAGCCCAAAGGACCCTGCTCAATTCATTATAAAAACTGGGCACAGGAAGGAGCTCTACCTGAGAGTAATACAGCTCCAAGTCTACACTAAACTGTTCCAACTTAGCTTGGAAAGATTTAATAATAAATCACACTCACAGGCTTCAATCTCTGACTGTTGCCTGCATTTGATGTTGTTATACTAACAGTGGACATGGAGTTAAAAAAAAATTCTGCTCTTCTGCAGGTTGTCATGGTTTGCAGAGGTTATTCTGAAACTGACAGGAATGTAAACATTCTAAAAATGCATGAGGTATCAAACTGGTGAACTTGCAATTACCTGGAACATTAGAGAAATGCAATGACTGCAGTGAGACAAGCACCTTGTAAAATGAGGTTATTCCCTATGACAAGGCAACAGTGTGCAGTGTCAGAGGAATGGGACTACAAGAAATACTTTTGGAAATGAAACTCCATAACTTCTAGAGTTTGCCTTAAAATTATCTAAGCACAAAGCTCTAAATACAAAGTTTGTCTGGTTCCAGACATGTAACAATGCGTGATGCTGCCAGGTGGAATGCAATTGGGAGAGACATCACTTGCAGAAAAAAGGAAATTGTTCCCCATCAAAAAGCCAGTATACAACAACACAAGAGAAGAGAAGAAAAGCCTCAGCTATGTACTTCCAAAGAAAAGAAGCAATAATCTTTCAGCAAAATTCCGCATGTGTGTATTAATTATTCAGACTTCCAAAATTTTATTCTCTAGTTTAATTAAAATTTCAGATGAGATTTTGAGTTAAAGTATCATTCACTACTTTATTGATGGAAGTCATTTGATTTTGTCAGGTTTTTTTTCTTACAAAGATGAATCCATAAATAAATACAAATATAAATATTAATTTTAAAATATATTTTGGAGATACATTTGGTGTATTATCTTCTCTCTCTCTCTCTCTCTCTCTCTCTCTCTCTCTCTCTCTTTTGAGACAGAGTACCCCTGCTTGACCCCAAGCTCATAGAGATCTTCCTGCCCCTGTCTCCCTAATGCTGGGATTAAAGGTGCTCATTACCATGACTAGTAAGAATTTTAATATATATGTATGTATATATATTATTCTTATTTTATGTGTATGAGTGCTCTGCCTGCATGTAAGTATACACATGGTCAGAGGAGGATGTCAGATCCCTTGGAACTGTAGTTACTGCTGGTTTTGAGTAGCCATGTGGGTGCTGGGAAGTAAAATTTGGTCCTCTACTGTTGATCCATACCTCTAGCCCCATATACTTGGGGTTTTATGTGTACTCTTATGTCATTACAGATTTTTCAGTTTTTCAAGGTACTTATTTTCACTCTGGCTTCATTTTAATTACTTTGTAGACCATTATTATACATTAGACCAGTATAATTATTCACCAATAAATTAGAAAGTACAGTTACGGAGAAGCTGGAAAGATGGCTCAGTGGTTAAGAACATTTGCTGCTCTTGCAGAGGGCTTGGATTCTGTTCCTAACACCAACATGGTAGTTCACAACCTCCTGCAACTCAAGTTCTAGGGGATCAGATGCCCACTTCCGGCTTCCATGAGCACCAGGCATGAACGAATGTGGTACACTTGCATACCTGCAGGCACTCATGCACATAAAATTGAAATAAATGTGTGAGTGTGTGTGTGTGTGTGTGTGTGTGTGTGTGTGTGTGTGTTAAAAGTACAATGAAGGAATGAAATCTGTAAGGGTAGCAAGCTGGTAGGTGGAATGTGTGAGGGAAACGTGTCAGGGACAACACAAGGTTGTGTGGAGGGACAGCAGTGGCAGCCATAGAATCAATCCATCTGACTGGAGGGAAGAGTACAGATTTCAAGAAATGCAGTCTACTACAGCTGCCCTTTGGCCTATCTTTCCCTTTCTCCATTTGATACTTGATTCTGGCATGCAGGAAGAAGAGGAAGTCTCCACGGGGAGTTCTCCAGCATCTCACCATGGATCTTCCAATTCTTACAAGGCTTTTAAATTAAGGGAAAAATTTATTCTGCATGACGCCTGAACTCCTCTCTTTACTCAAAGAGATGGTCTATTAAGAACAGTTGGGCACAGTGGGAGGAAGTTGGACTGCAACTCCCTGGGCTCACCATTAATGGATAAATTGAATGCTTCTGTTTAGGGCAGTGAGACAGGGAGTATATGGCATCTTTTGTTAGAAAGACATTTAAATGAAAGATCTTTCGAATGACAGTGTTTAAGTTCTTTGTGTGAGCAACCAGGTGTTCCATAGGGTTCCAAGCCTCTCTAGAGTAATGTGTAATTAAAGCATGATGCCTGTGTCTCTCCGCAGGTTTTTTCGGACATATGCACCAAAAAGGGCTCTGATGGGAAATTGAAGAAACTAATGACCAGCAAAAAAGACATATTTATACTCTACAGATAAATGGGAGAGTCAGTAGAAAAGTTGGTGACAGAGGACTTTTGAGGCATGCACTAAAAGTCAGAGTCAAGAATTGGAGAAACTTTTGTCCACACGTTCCTCTTAAGGACAAAACAGAAGCATTGCAAATTGCTAAAATATTGTATGCGTGCTTTATCTTGCTGTCAGACAGAATTTTATTTCACATAAAAATTCCATCCTAAATAGTTTCAAAGCTCTAAGCTCACAGAGCAAGTCCAGGTTTTATTATTTTTTTTTAAGAAGCAGTTTTATGTATCATCAGTGTTAATGAAAACATTATGTTCAATTCCTAAGTTGAATTGTAGATTTGAAAGATGTAGTTCTAAGAACCATATGCTCGTGTTCATAACTGATGGCTTTGTATCTTTGCCTATTCAGGGCACGGAGATGTATAGAAGTAAAATGCACATTTGAATGTGCAGGTTATACTTTATCATTAAGCCTGATTATTTATAGAAGCAGAGAAAGCAGAGTGGTGTCAAAATGTTTTTAAATAAAACAAACAAGCAATGCAGAAAGGTATATTTTGTAGCAGAAATCCTTGCCATAATCAGGATCCTTTATCTTTAGCAGAAAGTGCTTGTTGTGGCTGCCCTTGCAAGCAAAGCACTTTGGAGCAGCTCGGCAAAATGCTGCAGGAAAGATGCAGCTGGGCTCTTCCTCTCTGGAGACTAAGATGGATCCCTTTGAGGTGGACTCAGCTGTCTATGAAACCTCTCATGTACTTACTAGTATGCTCAGTTCTCCCAGTCAAACACACAGTATTTTCCAGAAAATATATTTTCCATTAATTTTGAAAATATGAACTTTCTAGGTTGGCTGGAAAACAAAATAATCATTACTAAAAAGGAGCAGCAAATTTTGTTAAAAACTAGACTAAGCTGTATGTGGTGGCACGCACCTTTTAATGGCAGAGGCAGAGGCAGAGAGATCTCTGGGAGTTACGGCCAGCCTGGTCTACACAGCTAGTTCCAAGACAGATGGGGCAACAGGGAGACCCTGCCTCAAAAAAAGATAAAAAATATATTGAATATACTACAAAAGTACTCTGAAGAGATGGTAGTTGGTACAGTAGACAGTAGTGTAGCATTCTGGTGGCAAAGACTCCACCCCTTCTTAGCTAGGTGCATGGGCACAAATGTCTTATGTTATTCAGCCTCAGTATCCTCATCTATAAAATGGTGATAATGGAATTATAGATTATTATATAAATGCTAATTTACAAATGAATAAGATTCCTCACAAAGTTAGAAAACTTTCCATAATACACTTTTTGATAGTCATACTGTCTTGATGTTTATTATAGAGCTTGTATGATGTTGTAAATGAAAATTTAATCTGCAGCCTGGGCAATATTTACAGAGTCTATGTTTAATTCCCATATATGTTTAGATACAATGGATAGTTGTACTTTGATATCTTTGATTTGTTTTGACCAGAATGCCATTTTTTTTTGTTTTGTCTTTTTGAGACAGTGTCTTCTGGTAGCTCCAGCTAGCCTGGGACTTGCTATGTAGACCAAGCTGGCCTTGAACTCAGAGAGATCCACCTGCTTCTGCCTCTCCAGTGCTGGGATTAAAGGCATACAGACAGCCAAAATGCCAATGATTATAAAGTCTTTTTCTAAGGTAGCTTGTTTTCTTTATTGCCAACGATTAGCTCTTGCCAGTTATATGGTATTTTTGGTCTGATATGTACTCCAAGACTTCTTTATACTCTTTAATATCTGATGTAATAATTTTCGTATTTGACACAAAATATCATTTAGTTAATTAATATTCATTATTAGCCAAGTATGGTGGTGCACAACTTTGATCTGAGCACTCAGGAAGCAGAGATAGGCAGCTCTCTGTGAGACTGATGAGAAAATGTGGTGGACCACATAGTAAGTTCCAGGGTAGCTAAGGCTACAAAGAGACCCTGTCTCATAATTATCACTTATTGCTAAAAAATGGGAAAAAAACTGAGAGAAAGATGCAGGACAGTTATGGCAGAATGCATGATCTGGGATGGGGTGGGGTGGGACAGGGGAAAGGGAAGGGGAACTATGCCTGAACTGAATTGGAAAATGATGTATGAAACACACAAAGCATAAAAAAAAAGACCCTGTCTCAAAAAACCAAAAATAACAAAAATGGAATTCAAGTTTCCTGTCGTTGGCTTACAGGATGTGAGAGATGAGATGGTGTTTGCAGGAGCTATGCTTGAGAAAAGACAGCGTTTGGTATACATACTTTTATTTTTCTAATTCTGTTTCATACTGATAGTACAGATATGATGGCCAGGGCCATTTTATTCATATTGAATGATGAGGCAATCTTGAGTGTGAAAGGTAGTGCAAAAGACAGTGGATCATAAACATAAAAATGCATCACTTTTGAGCATCCCATTATCACCTGTGAATTGCATACCTTGGAACATCTTTTATATTAGAAAAATTAATTTTTAAGTCTCATTTAAGCCCTTGTGTTTTAAGGGCTCTGATGCTGTATTTTTTATTGTTTTTAGATGAAGGAAATATCTATAATCTCTTAAAGAGGCCTTTTAACATAGGATCATTTCCAATTTCCATCATAAAATGATACCCCTTTAGGTGATAACTAGAGCAACATAAATAACATCAAATATACAACTGAAATAAGCAAATTGCTTTTGTTACAAAGGAAAGTAAAATATATACATAGAATTTTTTTTGGTCTTTTTTGAGACAGGGTCTCCCTGTAGCCCCAGCTGGCCTGGAACTCACTCTGTAGACCAGGCTAGCCTTGAACTCACAAAGATCCGCCTGCCTCTGCCTCCCGAGTGCTAGGATTAAAGGCGTGTGCCACCACACCTGGCGAATAAAGACCAAAAAAAAAAAAAAAAAAAAAAAAAAGAATATTTTTTTTTCTAAAAGATGTCATATTTTCCTTAAGGCAGAGGCTTAAGGACCCCCTAAATGGGGTCCAGTAAGCATGGATGATGCTGTTTTTAGATGATATAACACACTCTTTGGAGCATGTGTACTGAAAGTACGGCCAATCTAATAATATTTTAGCAGTGGTTATATTAGTACCACACAGAAGAGTGGCAAAAGATGCATTAAATAGTGCTGTATAATTGTGCATTGTGAAATTTACTTCCAGTGGAGAAGCCCTGCCTTTTTCTTAAAAAAATTCCATTCAAATGAAAAATGTTAAGGCCGCAGATTTTTCTTTAGAAACTTTCTGTAGACACGAATCAATGTATTAAGATCAGAAATTAAAAAAAAAACTATAAATTCTGTGTATTTATGACCCGCAAAATGACAACCCCAGTCATCTTTTTTTTTTTTTTCTTTTTGAGACAGGGTCTCCCTAAAGTCCCAGCTGGCCTCTGTAGAACAGGCTGGCCTTGAAATCACAAAGATCCACCTGCCTCTGCTTCCCAAGTGCTAGGATTAAAGGCATAGGCCACCCCGCCTGGCCCCACTCATCTTTAAAAAGAAGAAACTTAGGGATTAAAACCAAAATATAATATTGAAGTTTAAATCTTGATTTATTTTTATTGTCTCTGAGACAGGTTCTCCTTTTAGTCCCACTTGGCTTGTAGCTCACTTTGTAAACCAGGCTGGCCTTGAACTCAGAGAGATCCACTTGCCTCCGCCTTCCAAGTTCTGGGATTAAAGGCATGAGCCACCACACCCGGCTTAAATCTTGATTTTTAGATTTATTGAGACATTCAAAAATGATTTCGAGGCTGGGTAAATAGTAAAGTCATTAAAGTGTTGGCTTGAAAGCACAGAGACTCTGAGTTTGATCACTAGAACCCATATAGAAAGCAGCTGGGCGTGATAGCATTGATTTATAATGCCCATGCAGAGGAGGCAGAGGTAGGTGGACCACTGGGCTTGCTAACCAGACTGTCTATCCTGCTTGGTAGGTTCCACACCAGTGAGAAACTCTCTCTCTGAAAGCAAGACAGATGGTGCCTAAATAACAACATACGAGACTTACACCAGACCTCTATGTACACAGCCATATGTGCATATGCACAGAAGCACACCTCTGCACACACAAAATTGGTATGAAACACTGAAATCAGCATATATCTAAAAACTGGCATTAAGCAAAATTTTTAGAGCCACAGGCAGTAGTGCTTGTCTGCCATCTGAGTTACTGGCATGGCTGAGGCAGAAGGAATGCTTGATCTTGGGAGTTCAAGACAAACCTATGCAACATTTACCCTGTCTAAAAAGATATTGATGACAAGAATCTCTTACTGTTTTAAATGATTACTCACATTTCTCCATATCAGTATTTAAATAGGTCTTTATTTTAGTTTCTTAAACTTAAAAGAAATACTGATTCATTGTAAGTTTCAAAGATTTTATAGAGGAATTCCATGTAACCTTCACAGTTTGTTCAGTTACTAGTTCCTAAATAACTGTAGCTGAATATCAAAATCAGAAAAAAGTCATATATGTAATTGCAGCAGTTGGGAGGCTTAGGTAGAAGGATTGTCATGTGTGCCCGGACAGCCTGGGGTACATTGTGTGATACTATCACATAAAAAAGAAAAAAAATGGAATTGACCTTTGGAACATATATGTGTATAGTTTTATGTCAGTTAACAATTAAATGTATAGATTTGTTTAATTGCCAACACAGCTACTATGACTATAAAATATAACTAAACCAGCTTAGTGGTCCATAATCAGGCAAATGGATAAAGAAAATGAGGTACACATAATGTGGTTTGATTATGAAATGTCATAGGCGCAGGTGTTTGGACACTTGGTCCCCTGATGGTGATGTTCACTGGGGAGGATATGGTAACTTTAGGATATCAGAACTTGATGGAGGACATATGTCACTGTGGATGGGCTTTGAAGTTTTATAGCTTAGCCTCACTTTCTATTCTCTGTACTGTTTCATGACTGCCAGGCTAGCCTGACACTCCTGATTCCATGCCTTCCCTTTTGTGATAGACTTGTATCCCTTCAGGAACTTTAAGCCAAAAGAAACCCTTTCTTCCTGAACTTGCTTGTTGCCAGAGTATCTGTTACAACAACTGAAAGTAATTAATACATATACACACATTGGAATTTTATTCAGCTGTAGAGAAAAATAAAGTAATGAAAATTTCAGGAAATTGAATGGAAAACAAGATCATTATTTTAAGTTAAATAAGCCAGAATCAGAAAGCCAAATAGTGTATGATTTTTCCTCATTTGCAGACTCTAGATTTAAATTTATGTATACATGTGTTTATACATATACATGTATATGTATGACATGAAAGTACAAGGGAGACTACTTGGGTAAATGAACAGACCTAAAAAAGGGAGGAGATAAACAAGAGGAGTGTATTGAAATATACCTGACATATAAACAGAAAGAGGGATTATTTGGTGGAAGGAAGGTGAACAGAAAGTGGGGTAGAGTGGTGTGAAGAAAGGTAAGGAGTATAATAGCACTAACTATGATCTTGACATTGCCTAAAATCACTTGAAAAAAAAAGTCTCATTTGAGTAATTTTCTTTACCAGGTCATTCTGTGGACATGTCTTGGATGGACTAAGCTCACTGAGGATGGCACCTGTTCCATGGGCAGTTCCACCTGGCCTGTTTGAGAAGCCTAGCTGACAAGTCAGCTTGCAAGCCAGCAAGAGGTGTTCCTCCACAGTTTATGGTTCTGATTCCTGCCTTGTCTTCCTGTCCTGACTTCCCTTAATGGTGGACTGTGACCCACTAGTGGAAGCCAAATAAATCACTTCCCAAGCTGCTTTCGGTCTAAGTGTTCCATCATAGCAACAGAATGAAACTAGAACAGAGGGCAAATAAGAAAATGTATAATGATGATACATGCAAGAAAATGTCACAACAAAACCCATTAATCTTAGTATACTAACTAAAAATTTAATTTAAAAAGTGAGGAAAACAAAAAAGATCACTATAAATATCTTCCTAGATCCCATCCCTTCGTTGGCACAACCACTCATCTCCTGTAAAGGGCAGCAATCTGTTTTCTATCTCTATTGTTTTGTTATTTCGAGAATGTTGTATAAATGGAACCAAAAATTTATGACTTTCTGAAATTGGATTTTGCTCTTAGCAAAATTTCCTGTACATCAATCCAGGGTATTGTGTTTATCCACATTGTGCTCATTTTTATAGATGATTTGCATTCATGATATGGACATACATGCTTCATTTGACAACTCACATGCTATGATTAGCATTTAATGTGCCTTCATGGACACCTAAGTTGTCAAGTCACTAAAATAATTGCCTGGGAGTATAATTTCTAGGATCTGTGGTCATTGTATGTCTTTTTCCCTCTTCATTGTATATTTGATTATTTATTTATTTGTTTGAAACAGGGTGTCCTCGAGCTTGCTATGTGGCCCAAAATTAATCTTGAATTTCTGATACTCTTGTCTCCACTTTCAAAGTGCAAAGATTGCATACTCACATCTGGTTTACATTGTACTAAGGATGGAACTCAGAGCTTGGGGTACACTAAGCAAACGTTCTTCCGATCGAGCTACATCCCCAGTCACACACTATCAAATTATTTTCTAGAATGAATGTACTACTATATATTTTTATCATGTAATCATTTGGTGAACTGGTGTTCCTTTCTTTGGGCCCTAAGATTTTCATCTGGTCTATCCTTTTCCCCATCTTTCAGGATGTTTTTATATTTTATTTTCACATAATGTCAAATATTTACTAGCTGTACTTAGCAGATGAAATACACAAATTTGTGCATACCCCATCTTTCCTGAAGTAGAAGTTGTTCCATATTCTTTTTTGATGCTCATAAAAATGTTATACTCACAATGTTATATGAAGAATTCAAAATAAAGTAATCCATAATTTTAAAAAGTTGAGACAAATATCTCTTTTGATCTTAAACAATGCAACAACATTCTTTAGTCACTGATGTTTATATTCCACCCAATTCATTTATACTCATTGTACCATACATTTTCAAGCTGTTGACAGCTTTCATTTCCAATCTGCCTGTTTTTATTTCTGGCTGTATCTCTACTTTCTACTTGGACTGTTCTTTTGATACTTGTGGCCTATTCTGAACCAAAGTACCAAAATCAGTGTCAGATTTTTGGCCTCGTTTTTAGAACAAAGATGTCCAATTTCAGATAAGTTGGATAAATATCAGATAAGCATCCACATACTTAATCAAGCTTAGTTGAATCAGCAGGCTTCCACAAGCTTTTGAGGCCTGCCCATCAAAAGAGATTTTCTTTTATCAGTATTTGGTTTGATTCAGGCTAACATGTTAACCCCTTTTTCTTTGCAAAAAATGTGTAAGTTTATGAGTAACTGGTTTGGTGTCAGTACATGGGCTTTGCAAATAGAGTTTATGAAGATTTTAACACAGAATAGTACTAGCCAAATGTAATTATAAATGATTATTGATGAGGCTGTATTGTACCATAAATTCAAACACGAGGGGGAAAAGATCCTTTGCTCTTCTCTTTTGGAGAAAAATATGCCTGTATTTTCCTAAAATGTATTTTTTTTTCCTCTCTGTGTAGAATTTTTGAGATTAGTATGATTAGTATATGAATTACCAATTCTAGTAGAAAATAAAACCTCCTTTAATGTGGTTTTATCAAGAGTGTTACAATTATGCACAGGTGTGGTTTTATCAAGAGTGTTACAATTATGCACAGATGTTTTATGTACATATTTTTGTTTGATTTTTGCAATTATTTAGTTTTAACCAGTAGTTAGAAAACAATACTACATGAGAGACAATAAAATAAAAGCAAACAAAATGTTAAGCTGTTGTGCTTATTTTATCAGATTTTATTCAATTATTGCTCCTTTTAGACCAAAATAGTCATTTAAATTTTGCTATATATACATAACTCCTGAGATTCTTTTTAAAATGTATTTACATTTATTTATTTATTTCACATAAATTTATTTTTATTTGTTTAACAAATCTAGACCCGTGTTCCTGCCCATTCCCCCAACCCGCCAGAGCTCATGCATTCTGCCAAACATGCTTTTCATCTCTTTCTCAGTCTTTCTCAACATTCTCCATGAGGAAGTTGACTGTTTTGGGCAGAAGTTCACTGTTTCAGTCAGTTCTTTGATGCAGTCCTTTCTGTTGTTGTTGTTGTTGTTGTTGTTTCCAATATGCATTAGGCCCAACTGCTTTGGACAAAAGCTCAAGAGGCCATGCACAAGAAATACTTACAACTAGGTAATTGGCAATAGCATCCACAGATGAGTGATACAATTCGTCGTTTGTTTTTCTGGGACTGTGTTACTTCACTCAGCATGATGTCCTCTAGCTCCAGCCATTTTCCTGCAAAGCTCGTGATGTCGTCTTTCTTTACTGCTGCATAGAACTCCATTGTGTAGATGTACCACATTTTCTCTATCCACTTGAGTTGCTAAACATGGCCATCTGCAATGTATCGTCCTGTGTGTGGGTGAGCTTTTGAGGGTACATGACCAGATGGATATGGCGTGGCGTCGGGTGGCAAGGTTCATTCACATGAGTCTTTCCAAGGTTTTCGTCCACAAGCGGTGATTCATAAGTGGCTGTACAAGTTCAGGCAATTCCCCGACCGTCAGCAAGTGCATCGGAGGTGTCCCTTGCTTGTCCTACAAAACCTCTCCTAAGGACGTTCTGGTGATCATATTGATTGTTGTTCTCTTGATGCCTAACCAGTTCTTACTGTATTGCAGTAGAGTGTATGTTATATACGTGGTATTTAGGGATGTGTATTTCCTTAATGAGTATAGTGTATGTGATGGAACACGTGTCTTATAAGGTGTCTTTATCCAGACATACTCTAAAATTCCCGATCACGTTCTGTGAATGGTTCTGTAATCAGCCCTGTTGCCTCCATCTTGAGTATGAGTGGAATCAACTTTTGTTTATCTTTGTTTCATTTCTTTTGTTTTTTGAGTAGTGTTAATATCATTCTGGAGAAATAGAATGTCTTTTCAGTGATGGTTTCTGCCCAGGTGATGGTTTCCTCTCCACTGCGGTTGGGAGATTTCTCGTTCACTGATTTCCTTGATTGTTTCTTTTAGATCGTCATCAGAAACTTTGAGTACTTTAAATTGTCCATCCAATATTTTGGTCGTCATGTATTATTCCTTAGACTTCAAGTATCTTGCTGCAGGCACTATCTGTTTTTTCGGGAATTTGAGAAGTTTCTTCTTCCTATTTGCCTATCTGCCTTCTTCGTCACGTCCAGTGTGACAAAATTTTCATTATTTCTTCTATCGCATCCGTGCCCAGAGATCTCAGGGCTTTCCAGTGGTGTGAGGTCTTTGATCTCATCTGGAGTTGACTTTTGTACAGGGAGAGAGTAGGGAGGCTTTTCTTATATATATATCTCTCAATTCCTTCTACACCGTGGTCGCAGTCAGTTTTGCCACCCCCATCAAAATCGACTTGTTCGACTCAGATTGCTGGTCTTGTTCTCGCATTAGTGGCCTCCATTGGTCCCTTATGAGGTTCGGGACACGAATAATAAGTGGATTGGCTCGATGATCATTCTTATCGCTGCTCGATTTTTGGTATTCTTTGAGTGTTTGTTCCATTGCGTCCAAATCACCCATGGCTTCTGGTGGGATTATCTCCTTACTACCGTTCACCCTAGTTACCCTGCTGGGCTCGAGCTGGTTTTCTTATGACTCATAGAGTCTCTGGGGTGGAAGTATTCCTGTCTTGAATGTCTGGGTCGATGGAGATTGATCCCGCTCCGTGTGGTCTTGGGCTGCTTGCTTTCGTATGCGCACCTCCAGGGTTGTGTTTGGCTGATTTGGACGAGACGTCTCCTTTGTGTGGTTTTCCCGCAAGAAAAAATTGAATTTTGTGGAAGAAAACTGTATTTGGCTCCTTCCCAAGCCCCTGTGGACAGGAAACTCCCCACGTCTTGTGGAGATTCCCTTCGATTGGAATTGCGTCTAGAGATCCTGATAGCCACCCAGTAGATCTTACCACGGTCTAAACCCCACTCGCCGACAACACGGGGTGGTTGCCCTAGCATGGGCTCTAAATTATTATTTCTCCAATATTCCATTGTTCAGCATCAGATGGGCGAGGCCCATCTTTCCCTCCTACCTCTTGCGTGGGCCCATGCTGTGTTCGCCTGAGTCAGAGTTTACTTTCTGGTCCTGTTTTTAAAGCCCTTATAGACACAGTCACTTTCCTCGCGCTTTGCGCCTGCTGTGAGTACGCGAAGACTCCTTGCTGGCTTGGCGGTCACTGTTCCGTTCCCTCCCATCCTCCGCCGGTAGCTGTGGTTGTGTTTCAATCCCATCCCCAATGTGGATGATGCGTTCTTGCCACCTTTAATTTCATGTTCTTTGTATGTTATTAGGTCTTATTTGCGGCTCCAGGGACAGCTGGTGGTCCCGTCTCCTATGTTGGGAATCCTCCTTTACTCCACTCACATCTGGGGTCTCATGCCTCATACCCTACGTTCCACTTCCGGTGATAAAGAAACAGGCACCCGGCATTTGAGTTTTCTTTTCCCGACGGGCCCTCTGAGCACCCATCAGTGTTTGCCACTTCCCTACTGCGTTTCCCTCCACTTCTCCTTGCTCATGTGCCGTGCCTAAGGCCTGTTCTTAATAGCACATGGGTCGTGCGTTAGGAGTTCGCTGCTCAATGGTGGGACCAGCTCTCCGGTCTCAGGTTAGTCATGCCTTAAGTATCAAGCCCCACAATCAGATGACTCATCTTCAGCGATATGAGGTGGCATATGGTGCGTGACTGCTCCTTTCTATTCGGCAATTCAGTCCTGCGGGTCCTCCTACTGTACCCTTTACCAACTATATTTCACTACTTCTCCTTTTTTGTTTGCATCACCTTATGTTTACCTTAGCCTTTGCTTACATCGCCACTTAGTTATTACTCAAGCAGGCTCATCTCATGTGAAGTATTGGAGTTTATGTTGAGCAAAGAGGCAGGCAGTCCTTTGCCCTATTTTGCTTCTTCTTAGCGCGTTTAAGGGAATGTTTTTCTGTCATTTCTATCGCCACTTTACAGGCACTAGACACCAATTGGCTCCCGCTTTTGGGGTTTCGGCTCTGTATTTATGGTCTTATGATTGTCTCTTCAATCATTGAGGAGATGTATTCCACTCCAAATTTTTTCCCCCACAATTCCTATGGTTGTTAGCGAACTTCATCTTAAGCATGATAAAAGGGATTTGCTGGATTTTGTGTTCAACGGCATTTACACCAGACATCCAATCTGCAAGAATAATAGTGTATGTGGTTCATTTAATTTCGTCACTTTGATTTTCTTGTTTGATGTGTTTTTTTTGTTATTGATATTATGAATTATTTGTACATCTGTACTTGGTTTCTGAACACAACCCACCCACTTGCGTTGGCCCCGCATCTGATAATCACCTACCTGGTCTTATCCCCTGAATCTTTGGCTACATCTATGGTCCACATGACCTTCCGGGACTGGAGGAGATCTTTATTCTTTCCCTTAGACTTCGAACAGGTTGGCATGTCTTCTGGTACATTGGCCGATATTTTGCCAGGTTCTGCATTTCCATTCCTTCGCTACGAACCCCTCGTAGATCTTTCTATTTTGTCACCTTTGTGTGCTCTCATTAACGGTACGAGCATGGGTCTATAATTCTCAGGCTATGTTATTTATTTGCGTTTATCACCAGGACGCCTGTGCTCAGGCCCATGAGGTTTTGGTAATAGAGTTGTATGCTTGGCTCCTTGGTTAATGAAACGGAAGTTAATGGTACTCCAAGGAGACACCTTCTCCGGTCGGTTCTCGAATTTGTAAAAATACTTTCTACCCATTTTCTTTCCATTTTCAAAACCTAAATTGTCTTTCTCATTCCTTCACTTTTTATATTCACCCCATTTTCTGGGGTCACTCCAGTCGTGTATCGAATTGTAGCGTGTCTGCAACGGTGCAGGTGCCTGAATCCCCCAAGCTTTCCTTCATCACCGTTCCACGCTTGCTGTTTGCATGATGACCGGCCGCTGAGCGTCAGGGAATTATGAAGCAGTTGGCCTTCGGCATGCCCATCCCCCTCACCCCATCCTGGGTCGGAACTGGAGTTACCACGGACCCCCTCTTTTGCTGGCATCCCCACCTTGTGTGGCTTCCCCCTCTTGGTGGAATATATGGATGGCCCTATGTAATTCTCTTTCTAGCCACTGTGATCTGTGCACCACTTGGCCCATTCGGTGTCTGCCTCACTCAGCTCCAGGGTCGGCCCCTAACCAAGCGGCGTCTGGCCCGCAGGGGCATTATGGTCCCTTTGGTTCTTAGACACCAGTGTTCTCCACGCTACATACACTAGAATTGAGTCCAAGCGTCCCCGGTTCTCCTCCCGTTCGCTGACCGTAAAAGGCCGTCTTTTTCAGCCTACGAGACACATTCATCTGAGCCGCTCGAAGAAACCTCCGGGGCCTGGATGGCGGTCTTCCTGGTGGTTAGTGTGCAGATAGTGCGGTTCTTCATATTTCTCATCGGTGGGTACCTCATATTCTCCTCTCATACGAGTGTGTGTTTGTCCTATGTGTTACGCGAGCATAGCTCGCTTTCTTCGTTTTTTTTTCTGCCCCTTTCGTTGTCTTACATGTTCGTGGCTTACTTTGATGTGTATGTAATGCTCTTCCTCTCCTATTAATCTATCTTGGGGTCCGACTGGCGACTCTATAGCTTGGTGCCGAAATTGTATGTTCTTCACGTTGACGTCGCTCGAGGATATATGTACCTCGCTGCTAGTTTTCTCTATGGCCTACGGCCTCCTGTTTCAATATCCCGCCTTCTGTCGGTCCCATTGGTTTTTACGCACATGGCTCATCTCGGAGTCTGCAAAAGTTGGTAAGCTTTTTCTGCAGTGTGGACCCTTTTTCTTGTCTTTACCTTCATATTTTCAACACTATCGAGTTATCCTGATTCACTTCGCCGCAAATCACGTGGAACTTTGCACCTCTCGGTGCTACATGGCAGTGGCCTCCTCCCTTTCACCTGGTGTCGTGGTTGTGATGTGTTTTATGGCGTAGTCCGATCCCGCTTTTATGTTCACATTGCCCTCATCCTTTTTTTAGTATTCCACTTCTTTTGGAGATTCCCGTCTCTTGCAACAGTTTCTTTTACTTCTTTGAAGTCTTTTAATTTTATATTTGGTTTGCTAAGTGATTAGTTTTCTTTTAATTTATGGTCCTACTTCTCGCTCTCGCTTACATCTTGACATAATGCTTATGTAACGTCTCTGTCTCTTCGAGGTAACTGCGACTGGCGCGTCTAGGATCCTGCGTCAGATTGTAACGGCAGCGGGTTTTCTGCAGTTTTCCGTGCTGGTAGAAGTACAGCCCCTATAGCTCTTTGTGCGATGTTCTCCTGTTCGTTGCTGACTTAGCATACGAGTTCTGGTCCTGGTTCTCTCCCTAAGCGTTTTGTTTTTCTAGTTCATCTGCTATGTCCCAGTATCTTTGTAGATCTTATTTTTCCTCGATCGTGGGACCTCCTCGGTATGTTAGCTAGTCTGACGAGTTTATTTTTCTTTTGGTCGTTTCCTGTCATGTCGCGCTGTGTTGTGGGTTTGCATGCCTGACAGATAGGCAGCGCTGCATTGTTTCGTTAAGGATTCCTCCGTCCTTCTCGTATACGAACTTCCGTTTTCCAAATTACTACAATTATATAAATTACCGAGTATTCATAAGTCCAGAGCACTTAATCTTGTTTCTTGGTGCGAATATATCCAATGGTCGTGGCCTACCGTCCAACTGACCTACTAACTGTAGTACCAACTCTTGCTATTCCCTGTGTGATTTCCTTTCGATAACTTAACATAATTGCCTACTGGCTACCCAGGTGTACATTTTCATTTGTCACATTTGGAGCTAACCGGGCTTTTTGTTTGTACCCGTGTGAATAGGCCAATTGAGACACACTATATTAGCTGGGCAGGTCAAGGGAAATATATGTAATCCCCTATTGCGTCGCCTCCTGTTCGTTCTTACGTAGTATACCCTCTCTACCGTAACTGTCCCATTCCTAACTCTCATTCATTCGTGTAATGGCTTATTATGCATTACCCCAAATGCTGTTTCTTGTCATCGCTCTTTGATCTTGCGCTAGTGCTTGTCTGGTTCATTTGTTGTCCGCATTGGGTGTCCGATCGGTTATGCGTATGCAGTTTGGTTTGCCCCAACGACTTGTGCACATTCATGGGGGTGCTTGTCTCCCAGACTAGTTCAATCGCCCCAATTTCCCTTGTCTAATTTCAATTACATTTTTTGGGGTGCGTTTTGCTTCTCATTTCTCACTACAACTGCGAAATTCCAACTATAAAAATGACCAATTAGGATTAGGAATAACCCGAGATTGGGCACTTGTTCCCTTCTCACTTTCAAGGAAGGTATTTTAAATTGCAAAATTACGTTGTGGTCTAATGCTCACTCTAAGGAGGGCAAAATTGAGGTATGTTGAATGGTGTTAGTAAGAGTTATTTTTAGTTTAAGTCGCACAAATTTTCTGTTTTGTGGTAATCTATTGTGTGCTATGGTTCAGCGCAGCCCTCTTTGGAGTTTTTCCTCTGTAGATAGACTGATCAGTTGATCTAGTTCTTTAAAGGTTGTCTGTTAATTTGCTTGTAATTTGCAGAACTAATTTGTCGGGCTTTTCTTGGGTGTAAACTATAGTTCATAGCATGTGCTCTATATGGTATCATTTTATTATGATTTCTGGTTATCAGTATCTCTTAATTTTGGCTCTATTTTTTAGTTTTCAAGTTTTTATTAGCTGTCTTGTTGTCTAACGTTATTTCGTAGTTGGTTAACCATTTTCTTGAGGGGCCGAGTTAGAAGTGTTGTAGGGCATAACTGAACTTAATTTGTTGCAAGAGAGAACTACTAAGGCGATTGTTGGGATGTTCCATTACAATTTTGTATTGTTTTCCTTTTTCTTTTTGTGAGTTGGTGTCTTCGTCCACTTGTTGTGCTAGTGGGAAAAGGTTGTCTAAATCAGATAGGGTCGGGGTCAAAGTTCCCTAGCGCGTCTATATCTGAATGGATTGGATTAGATTATATTCCGTTAGACGCTGTTGACTATCGCGTTATATGGAGGATCTTCAGACGGATTAGAGTGTATTCAATGTGGCTAGACTACATCTATTGGAGACGCCATACACACATAAGTGTACAGATGTGTCTGAGGTCGAGCTCGTGATTATTGATTTCTACTCATTCTTTTGTTTTCAATGTTATGGTTGCTTCCTATGTGTCTTCTGTCCTTTAAATCGCCCTACGAGTATGAGGGCAGACTACGCGGATGATGTAGGTTTGAGCAATTATCTCTCTACTTCCCTACTTTAGGCGGCTATCGTCTTAACGTGTCAGTGATGTTATACTAAGGCGCTTTATGTGTGAAGTACTCGCTGACGCCACTGACGTATTTGTTGATTGTTCGTAGCGTTTGGTCCTTGCCGAGCTCTTGGCGCCTAGCACTCACTATGGCCACGTGTAGCTCATGTTCCTATATGACTCACGTATATCTTGGGACACGAGTGCCTAGCACATTATCCTTGTTAACTCCTGTTCCCATTGTTGGGGGTCATTACATTAATGAGTTATATAATCCTCAATTTACCCAACTTGCTTACGCACAACCGTATGCCACTCTCTTTTGGTGTTAATTTGTTTCTCAATATCCGTTGAGATAATTTCCACTCCAATGGAGTGGGCTAGATTTGCGTGTCTTCAATTGAAGTCAGTGGTTATCTTCTTAATGGTAGTTCTATGGGCTGTTTTTGCCCGTCTGGTGTACTTGCTTGTGGATGTGGTGAATCTTAGCTGGTTTTTGTAAGTTCCCTCACTTTCTCTTGACGAAGTATTGTAAACCATTGTGAGAACTTGCAGATGGCCAGCCTCGTCCTGCCCAGTTTGGCCTCGTCCTTATCCTTTTTTACCAAGATTTATTCTCTTTATTTGTCTTTCTGTGAACATTAAATACTTCCTAGACCGTTTTTTCCTTAAACTGTTGTCGCTCTGTGTCGCTTTGATTGTGCGCCCGCTTTCATGGACGCTTTATGAAAAAGGGCGCTTGTGCGCCCGCTGTTTATTGGTCCTGGCGGTCCTGCATGTGGTCCTGAGTGCGGTCTTTGGTGTCTTCTCGTTTTCGTTGTTTTCCGCTGTCGTAAGTTTCATTGCTTTTGGTTTCGTTGCCCGTCTCGCTCGGGTCGTTCGCTCTTGCGCAGCTTATCACTTGATACAAAAGAGTAAAGTATTATCCCTCTACCATTTGGCGGTTGTCGGCTTGGTGTTACAGTTACAGTTCGGCTGACAAATGTGATTCCGCGGAGCCCTGGTGTATTAATCCATTGCGTTTCTGTGATGACCGTCATCCAGATGTGTCGCCGCAGCTTGCTATAAAGTCTTTTTTTATCTATGCATGTTCCGGGGAATATTTTTATGTTTGACTGCATTTTGTGCAATTTATAGTTTTTAATTGTCTATGACTCTTGACTAATGAGGTCTTTTTCTCTCCCTCCCTTTTTTTCTTTTATTTCCATTTACACATATGTGTGCACGCGTTCTTTTTTTCGGGTGTTTTGCGTGTTGGTTCATACACTAGTTTCTTCTAAATTCTTTCCAGCAGTTTACTATGGATTCTTTGTCTAGTTCGAATATTTCCTTTCTATAATTTGTCTAGAGTTAACCCACTTGGTCGAGTTAGGTATCGCTATATGCGCTTTTTTCTTTCTGGTTTCTGGTTAATTACGATATATTTGGGATTCCTTCACGTAAGTGTTTGTGAATTGTTCATGCCAAGTGAAAAGGTTTGTACAGTATAAAGAATGCTCGTTTAGTTTAAGTTCGCATGCAAATCGAAACGAAGGGGGAACACTACACATAATCACCCGCTTTATTGGTGAACAGGTCTTCAATGTGGATGCATTGGTTCTCGGATCTTTTACAGGATTATGTTTAATTCTTTAAATATCACTTCTGCATTCCCTTCTTGGCTCTTCAACTTATAATTCCGATATTATTCATAGTACGTGCCTGGGTTATCACTTGAGGAATTTACCTGGTGTCTTTATTTTATTAATCGGTTTTTATTTTTTTCTGGTATGTTCTTCAGGGGTTTCTATTCACCGTCTGTTCTGACTGGCTTTAAAAGACATTTTCACTACTGTCGGTCTACAAATGGCGGGCTTTGGGTTTTGGTTTCTGTTGTGTCTCCCTCACCCTAGTTGTTCAATCTTCGTTGCTCCTATATTTTCTCTATTATATTAAGGTGTTTTCAGCCCTTTTGCTTTAAGTGAGTAAGCCTACAGTTGTTTGGAGGAGATCGCGAATGATAATCCGGTTTCGTGCGTCCCGCTTAAACATCAGGTTACTCTAGTTTGAGTTTGATTTTTTTTTAGAGCATATCGCGTGTCCCCAGTTGTGGGCTTTTAAGGAGTCCAGGTTTGGTTTTTGCTTCCCGTCCTGTCTGTTTTTCTAATGGGTGTTCTTGAGCATTTTTAACTCCGCCTGATGGATTTTTGTGGTATGGGTACAGCGAGATATTAATATTGTCCATTTTGTCCTTTTCTCCGTCCCTTTTGCTGAAATCTTGGTTACGTTGTAGCGAGTTTAGGTAAGGGGGCACTTCCATTGTCGTTGACCTAGTGGGTTTCCTCTCTTTGTTTGTGTCGATCGAATTCTAACCAAATATGACTGGGAAAGGGGCTTGGCGTCCCTGGTATGCTTATGCGGCATGCTGTTATAATGGTTCTTAGCCCAATTATGGTATCCCAGTGTGGAGTCAAAAAAGTGTCAGTTATTGTCTTATGGGGAATCTGCAACTTAAAGGGTGCCTGGCTTTTCCCACCTTATAATTCGATTTTTCACTCACATTTGTATCGTTGTTTATTTAAATCACTCCGCCCGTGGGTTTGGGTTGTTAACAGAAATTTGATCTTCTTGAGTGAGAGAGAGAGTGGGAGGAGTGTCTACCTAATTACGCCGATAATGTAGAAAGTTCTCATACATTTGAGCTGTTTCCTAAAGGGCACACTAAATTATCTATTAATCTATTGACCAATTTGTGTTGTAACTATAGGCATTCAACCCCGTTGATGAATCCGATCCTATGCCACACGTAGTCCGCATGCCGATCCGCGCTGGATCTAGTTATTGCCACCTTGTTCTTCACTCTCTCGTCATATTGTTTTTTAAATTTTTGGGTCGCGATTCATACTTAATCATTTTTCACTGAGTGGATGTATGGTGGTCTGTTACGTCTTTTATCAATTTTTTTTTACTCGCTGATATGTTAATCTCTCCTCTCTAGGCGCTTGTGACAACCAGTCTACTCCATCAGGCAGGTTGCTTACACCACGCTTAATAACTATTGCTGTCTCTTCCATAATATCCTGTCGGCTCTTTCCCATCTGGGCACATTTCCCTAATTCCAAGTTCTTCTACTCGTACAGGTACTCTTCTATCTCACTATTATGTCCTTGGTGTACCATTCTTTTCGAATGGATTGGATGTGTCCCGGGGCGGGTATTGAAATTTCGCCCTTTTTCGATGTACCTATCATTGTCCGTGATCCCACTTTATTTGTATGCTGGTATTCTATCTTTAGTTAAGTCTGTATTTTCTATTCAATAATATTTTTTTTTCCCATCATCCTTTTTTAATCGTTTCTTTGGGTTTTGGATTTTACTGGTCAGCTCTGTCCTCAAAGTGTTCTGGCCAATTTCAATTAACACTAATTACGGTCTTATGGACTCATTTCTTTGTTTAGCTGCTACCAGTTGTTCTGTGTTATCTTCCAGGTCTGATATTCTTTGTTCTGCTTCCTCCATTCTGCTTCTGAGGCTTTTTCCATTCCTTTCCTCTTGAATGGATGAGTGTTTGATTTCCTTTTTCATTTCTTCTTCTGATTTCTTTAGTATTTCTACTTCTTTTTGGAGCTTCTCAATCTCTTCTTGTAGCTCTTTGCTTCTTTGATTGTACCTTCCACTGGCCTCAGGAGATCTCAGATCTCAAGAGTCACACAACCCCACCTTTAATACCGGCTGGGAGGATAACACATTTTATTTATTTATTTATTTATTTATTTATTTATTTATTTATTTATTTATTTATCTTTGTGTGTGTGTGTGTGTGCTCGCACATGCGTATGTGCCATAGTGCACATGTGGAGGTCAGAAAAAAATTTGTGAGTTCTCTCTGTCTACCATGTGAGTTCTGAAACTGGAAAATCAACTCCATTTTGTTTTTCCTGAATTTTGCTTTATTTTGTGTTACTGCCTGTCCCCCCACCCCCACCCCGTGCTGGCCAACTGCAGCCATCTAGCCAGCTAGAACATCCCATGGAGACTTCATTGTAGTTTCAGGGGGTACATTGTTTCTATAATACTGGGAAACTTATAAGTAGCCAGGTAGCACTTCCAGGTAGCAGCAGGTCCTCACACCCAGCTCTTCCTGCATCTCTATGAAGCCCATTGTCCTTGAAATTCTGAGAAACTTTCTTTTCCTAATTGCAATTTAGAAGTTTTTTGTTAATTGAAAACCTCTGTGTTAATTGACCTGCCCCTGGTCACTATGGCGATCTAAGGTAGCTATGGTTACTGGCTATGCCTCTAGTATAATATAATTGTGATTTTAAGCTTTTTAAATCCCACTCTGCTTTCCCCTGGCCTTGAGAGTTCTTTTGAACGTGAGCCTCCTCTCTGATCACTGTCTATTAATAAAGGACTCCTAATTTGACCATTGCTATGTGGGTTTCCTCTATGCCTCTCATGCCACTACAGGTTCCAGGGAATGAACTCAAGTTAATCAGGGTTGGCTACAAGAACTTTCACTTGTGGAGTCTTTGTGTTGGTCCTTTTTATATTTTTGATAAAATGTCTCACATTAGTCTCAGAGAGAATGAAGATATTTAGAGTGTCATATACAAGTAAAGAGGGGACTTTCTCTTTGTGCTGTCTATTTGTAATATTTGAAATTTGGTGTTTTTAGGTTGAGGGGAGGGGTGTTATTGTCTTGTTTGTCTTGAAAGTCTGAAATTTTATTTGGAATGGTTATTCATGGTATGTTTTGGAAAATAATGATAACAATAAAAAGCACAAAATCAAACCCCTAAAAAAGTATTTGCTCTTCTCTCCAGCTTTCTTTTTCTATATGTTGTTTCACATCAATAGAAAGAATATCAGCTTTTGGAAAATATAACACCCTCACCCCCTTCTTTAAGGAAAAATAAAAACTTGAGTGAGTCGAGGTTGAAGATGTGGATGCATCTACACTTACATTCCCTTCATAAAATGTGATGTATTCTCCTGTAAGCCTGCATGCATTCTGTAGTGTGTAGGAAAAGTACACCAACACAGTCTCCACCACCAACATCTGTAGCATGGAGAAGGTTGAATTTTATGACAAAACACAGCTGTAAAACAGGTCTCCTCTCTGTGAAAGAGTAATTTCAGAAGATATACGGAAAAGCAAATTGTAGCATTCCTTGGGAAGGGTGGGGTGCTTTTCCTTTCTCTCACTCCTCTTCCTTTTACTCTATTTCTCATTCCTGTCTTCTCTTCTTCTTTGACACTTTCACACTCTTCTTCCTCCTCAATTCAATAAATCATTTAATTTCCTCTTTCCAAGATGATTTGATATGGGGATCTTCAGCAAACTCAGTGTTCATACAGCTACCACTAACAGTGGTTTTCAGTGCAATGTGCTTTCAGCATTTTTGATCACTCTTCCCTTGTAGATGGCTTTGAAAGCTAGAAATTCAGTTCATGATAACATGTATCATCCTAATGGCTACAGATCAAACTTGATTATTTAATTTCCTATTATGTTGCTGCCAATGCAGCAAGAGTTTTCATTTTACTAGTTTAGAATCTTAGTTAATACTTTAAGAATCCTCAGTCTAGCTCTTACTAGTTTCTCTACAGTCTTCCCCAATACTGCACATAAGTTCTCAGAGGTTAAGCAGTATCACTCATTATCCTTTCTGTTTGGTCCTCAAGGATAGCAATGTGGTCAAAGAAAGACCAAATTGTTCACTTTGTTGCAACAACAATATGTCTGGGTATGCACTGTTCTAGTCTTCCAGAAGCCTTCCTTAAGGTCTTACATACAGCAGCTCATCAGGCTGAGGTCTGACTTGCTCATCTTGAATAAGCAAGCTGCTAAAGCTTATACAACACTTATTTTTACTTGTTCGACTCTTTTCTAATAGCACAGAATCAGTGGCTTCATAAACTTCAAGATATTCACATCCCCATAATCTCCATCAACTGGAGGTAAAACACTACTAAACTTATTGTTTTCAATACAACTGAGTACTCAGTATAATTTTTCAATAATATGGTCATGTTCATGAAAAGTCTAGAAGTTTCTATGTGCTTTAAGAACTCACCAACCCACTTTTTCTCCAGCGTAGTAATTCATCATGCCTTTCACTTGCATTCCTCTGGACCCAGCTGTGCTTTGGAATGTCCTTAAAGGGAGATGATCTCATTTTGAAGCTATAATTTTCAGAGAACATTTTGAAGAGCTATGCAGGGTAAGAACTGAAAGTTGTTGAAGTGAATCTTATCAAAAGTGCTTTTATTTGTGACTACATCTGACACTTTTTTTTTTTACAGCCAGACCATAGCTGTCTGTCCAACATTTGAATTAGAGGATAATAGTGCCTAGCCCTGTTTTTCATAGTTCCATCAAAATCCAATAAGATGACATTTCGATGTTTGTGATTTTGGTCACTAGAACTGTCTGTGTTCTCCACGATTTTCTGAAATATGACTATAGCACTAAGTAGTTACTTCTTCCTGATCTTCACTTATGAAGTTTTATAAGCAGCTGCAGCTACATTGCAAAAAGCTCAGTTCATATTTGGAGTCATTCTGGGTTCAGTGCTCAGCCTTGCTATTAATGGATGTTGCAGGGCATCCAAGTAGACATTATTGATGACAACATAATGGAGTTACCTACAAGATCTACACTCAGTCTCTATACTCGTCTATCAGGATTTTTCGATTAATTATATTAAGTTAAGCATTGCCCATATAACACAAGTGGGAATTTTCAGATGCAGGCAAAAACTAACACAGTGGTGTCCTGGTATGACTAATCATGGCTCACACGTTCTTTGAGGGGAAGAATATGCAGGATAATGTCATCTTCACATCAGGTGTTCAGGAGCATCATCATTTTCATTATTGTTTGCTAATGTCTGTGTGAGAATTGGAACCTTGACTACAGCACTCTCTTGGCACAGAACTTGCTGTGTACCATGGGGGCTTTCTTTGTTCTGCTTCCTCTTAGAGAATTTAATAGGCAAATCTATTTTTTTATCACAGATATTGAGACAAAATTTTAGACCTTACATAGTAACTTCACCAAAGTTCATTACTTCAATTGAGACCATGAAAAGAGCAGGAGTCATATGTATCTCCATAGACTGATAATGTAGGGACATTTTCTTCACCACATTCTGCAGTGTGGCCCCTCACACCTTATTATCTGATAATAGGTTGTTCCTTATACTATGGGCAAAATAAATTGCCTCTCAGATTCTATTAAAATCTCCTTTGGTGAACTTCAGTAGTTCCAGAGTGCTTTAGTAGCACGTAACTTCACATGACTGCTGGGATTTTCTTTCCTCTTCTCCGGGAGTATGGGAGTCATTATCTCAGTGGATGTACCTGTAGAGGCTCCAGGTAAATATGTTGGCAGATGTAATATATTGACTTGAACCTTTACTCTTCCATATTCTTTTAGCTGTCTGTACATATGACATTGGCTACCAACTGAAGAACGAGTCCTGACCACTACTAGTTCACTTGAATCTCTGTATAAAATATCAACTAACATAGAGAGGCAGAACTCAGCGGTAGGTTTCTGTTTTGAAAGTTCACAAAATTGTTGTCAACTTCTCTGTCAAACAGTGTCAATGGTAGATTTTTCTGCTGGTGTCGTGATGAGATATTCAGATTCCTGCATGTCAACGAGTTACAACATTGTTGATTTGGTTTTTACCTGAATTTCCTGATATTCTGGGACAGTTCCAGAAGCACCTTTGTCAGGTTCTACTACCATAGTTCACAAAATTCTATGTAACTTCTAGATCAAGTAGAGGTATACTTTTCATTTTCAATCAGCCTCAAAATGAAGGCAGGAACAGCTGCTTTTACTCATTTGAAACTTGGCATCTCAGATGGAAGCCATAATTAGGCATAAAGATTGAGAGTCAGTGGGGTTCTTCTTCTTGGTAGTGTTGCATCATTCTTTCCTTCCTTTTCTCCCACTGCCTCCTTTCTTCTTAGCAGTGGTTGCTGGTCCTCTCTTGCAGTTAAGGGGAAAATCGTAGGGGCTGCTTGGAAAATGGTTAAAGACTGACCAGCAGAGAATCAAGGGAGGAAGTGAATGAACACAGCTAACATACAGGGAGAGCCTTGATAAACTTTAGATTACTGAAAATGATCAAATGTTAAATCACGAATACCAGATATCATTAAAATGACTTTCACTGTTTGTGGGAGAATGTGCATGAATATCAGTGCTCAGTTCATTGTCTTAGCCAAGTGTCCAAGTAGGTGATGATATCATATAACCTCAATGATTTCCTTAAGGAAGTTACATTATAAAAGAACTTACAGCAAAGTTTTTTCATGCCACCTTACCTGAGAGAATCAAATTTGCATTATTGACTAAGTGCCTTAAAATTGGGAAGGGTGACAGGAACATTGAAACTGCTGTTTATATGACACAAAAGCTCCATAAATCAGACTTTTTAGTTAAAATGCACAAATGTGCAGCATCACTATTAGCAGTGTCACCTAAAATATACAAAAATAAAAGGATTGACTGTTTTCATGCCAAGTCTTACACTCATCTGTCATAGGTCTGAAAGAAAAGACTAGTAACTATAAGCATTAAAATGTCCTGTAAGCACCCACTTAAAGTTCAATGTTACAAGGTCAAAATAGTTCTAGGAAAAAAAATAAAACGATTTTACTTTGCTTTCGAACTGCCAAAATTTAGTAGGTAGTCAACCTTAGATATCAGAATGGTATGATACAGCTAGCTGGGCACTGAAATAATCTGACAGGCAGAGAGATGTTCTATAGCTCTAGGGCTTCATCTTGGAAGAGGGAGGATGATGATCATGTAGCCAAGAGGTGAAAGTAAGGAAGCAAGTTTCAAATCAAGTCTTTGAGGAAAAGCTTTTAGAAGGACTAGATCTGAGACAGAGTCATATGATAGGGCTAAGAAACTGCTTTGCACTAGACACAAGCAAGCAAATACCCACATAGGTTTTCTATTTTCTGGATCTAGAACAGAAATGGCTTGGGAAGCTTATGACAGGAAGTAGAGAAGATCAAAGCCTTGTTGTAAAAGCTATCCGATTTGTGGCCACAAATAATTATGGCAGAGAAATTAGGGTTAATTATCATTGTACTCATGTAAACTATGTTTCCCAGCCTTGACAAGAAAGTTTGTTGAGCTGGCAAGTATGTTCCATGGGGGTAGGCTTTTATTAAATGTTAGTGGATTTGAACTGTGCTGCCTGCCCAATATTTTCAGAGTGCGTAGATATCTATCTTTGGAAATGTCACAAATTAAACTTGAAATTCGCAGTCTGAAAGTATTAGTGATGCTATTACTTCTGTAATATGTATTTTCTAAAACCTTTAAAATCTGAAGTGAAATTGGTAGGTACTATAACCTACTGATTCACATGATTAAAGAAAAAAAAAAGCAACAGTAATGTCCTAATAGTAATATAAAAGATAAATGAAAGGAAAGTAATTTGTAATAAAATAATATGTAATTCAGTATGTTCAGACAAAACTAAGCCTAGAATACATAATAAAGTAGTCTGATACTTTACCTACTTATAACTGCAGGTAAAGTCACTTTGCTACACCAGCTACAAAGAATACCTGCATAGGTATTCAACACCCAAACATCTAAATATTGTACATATCATTACTTTGGGGGTCTGACTTTTCCCAAATGGTAAAAAAAGCTTATTAATTTAAAAACTGGAGGCTGGAGAGATAGCTCAGAGATTAAGAGTACTGACTGCTCTTGCAGAATACTTGGCTTCGATTCTCAGCACCCACATTGTGGCAAAGAACTGTCCTTAACTTCAGTTCGAGGGGTATCCTACACCTTCTGGCCTCTGATGCATTGCATGACAGGATTGCACTCACATATATGCAGGCAATACACTCATATACATAAAAACCCAAAATATTAAATATTTTTAATGTAAAAGAATAGTTCCTCAAATTGTAATGTAATATAAATTGTTATTTTTCTTTCTAAATTATATACATATTTAAATTGTTTTTAATATTTGACAAATACTTTTTTGTTGTTGTTGTTTATAAGATGAGCATTTTCATTAAACTGATCTCAAGTTAGGGAAGCCATGGCTGCCTCATACCTCAACCTACTCTGAGGGAGACCAAAAGCCTTTGTACATCAAGTTGGGGGGGACAAAAAAGAGAGCGACCAACATGGCTGACCAAAAATAAAAACAAAAATAAAAAAGTATTAAGGTGGAAGAATTTTTAAAAAATGTTCAGTACATAATTTACACAAAAGTGATGCTTTAGCTTCCCCTGCTTCAACTCAGGCTGTGGTCTGGGCCATACTCCTTTTGGAACTGGGGGTGGCTTTTCAGAGGGTTAGGGACTTCCTCTAACCAGCGGTACTTGGAATGACTACTGAAGAAAAAAAGTACAACCAAAGTCCTAGCCACATTGTAGGTCTTGGTGATGCTTGATCCAACTGACTGCTTGTCACCTTCATAGTTCAAGTTTTTAAATCCTGAATCAAAAGGATCAAAACAACAACAAAAGTGTTAAATAAAAAAAATAAAGCCAATGTTTCCTTGTAGTATAGCCAGTATGCTAAGAATTACGCATGTGCAGAGCTTGTCCCTCAAAGAGATCACACAAGCAGTGCTGCAGACATGGGCCAATCAGAAGACAAGAGGAGAGCAGCAATGCGAACAGTACATAACCCCTAACCCTGCCCCCAATAAACGAGTCTGCAACAACTCGCCCTCTGTCTGCGTTCACCTAACTCCCAGGGTCTGTGTTGTGACTCTGCGCCTCTCACCCCCATTTCTTCAGTTGGACTCCAAAATTCCCCAGCAGGCCTGGGGGATTGTCTACATCTGGCACCCAACAGTGGTTTTTTGATCCCCCCTAACCGTGCTGGCACCCCCTTCCCTGATTGGTGAGTAGGCCCCATTCTGTGTTCTTTGCCCTTTTGGCTGTCATTAGGGTGAGCGCCCAGCCCCCCCCCCCACACACACTGACCCCTCTCCTCCCTTACCATTTCCTGCCCTCATGGATAATATTCCTCCCCACATTGCGGAGCCATGGAAGGCTGCCCCACTCCTCCATACCCATGGCCTTAAAATGAAATCCCAGGACTTGGATTCATTTGGGAGAAGGCCATTTGCATTGCCCCTCCTCTCCATAATTGCAAACCTTAAAGGTGCCTTGGCAGAGGATGTTCTGTGTGAGCATAACTCAGCCTGCCAGAAGAACACCGAGAAGTTGGCCCTGCCCTGTGTTCATGACTTTCACCAGGACAAAGAAGGTTCCCTCCAGCCAAACCCCCCCAAAGTCCCTTCAGATGCCCCTGTTAGGGATACTCATTCACCCCCCACCAATATACCCTTGCTGGGGTCCCCAGAAAGCTCTCTCCCACCAGAGGGACTGGAGCCATCTCTTTTTGCTGGCTGTGTCTTTTGGGTAAGAAAGAGTTCAATTCCTTTTTTTCTTTATACTCAAGTTTCTGGTCTGGGGCTCTTGGTTAGGAGAGCGTGGAGATGGGGGACACCCTAACTCTCCACTGGTAAAGTGCAAACATGGGGTTCACCTCAGTGATTTGGAATCCTGGCAAGGGACTTGGATTTTGGGTTCTGGGACCTACAGGCTCCATGTACGCAGCATTTCTCTTTGTCTAACTATGTCTTGTGTTTATGGTAACTGTTCTTTTGTGTGTCTAAGTGTGCGTCTAAGTTTTTATGTGAGTTTGTAAATCAGTAATTATAATTGTCTCATGTTGGTTCTGTCAAACAAAGTGGCCACTTCACGTTTCAATCCTTTAAAGTGCACAGAACCATTAATTTTGGCATGCCAGACTAGATATGCAAGTGCAAACTTTAAAAATTGATATTTAAAAATGCATTTAAAAGGCCTAAAATTTGGTTTGTGTCTGTTTTCAAAAGGGATTGTGTGAGGTAACTTGCTTGCTTTGGAATTATCTGCTTTCTTTTGAGACCTCTACAGGCCAGATTCTCTGACTTAATGTTAACTAGCCTTTGGGACTGGGAATGAATTTTCGGACTGGGTGTGGTGGCACACACCTTTAATCACAGTCCTTGGGAGGCTGAGGCAGGCAGTTCTTTGAGAGCTCAAGGTCATCTGGTCTGGTTTGGTGAGTTTCCTCCACCCAGTTGCTATCTCAAAGGACCAATGATAATCTGCCTCTTACAAACTAGTAAAATTTGCATCAGCAGTTAGTCAGGAATCCTGGTGTGGCTTGGGAGGAGGTCTTTAGAGCTTGGGGAATTCCTGGGCTCTCTGGAGTGCCCATGTGGCAACCTTTCCGTCTCTGCTAGAGTCCAATTTGGGGGTCTGGCACCTGGATCAGTGGGGTGCTGCATGGCTTCCAGGGGCGCATTATAGGCTCTTGTCTCCAAGGAGTGAGGGAGAGCAGTCTGAACAGCTTTTGGGCTCTGTTATGTTTCAGCAAGAATTTTTGAGCCTGTTTCCCTCCCTCCTATTTTCCTCATGGGAGGAAAAGGGACCTCTCTGGGTCTGTGCTATCCTTGCTGATCTGGCTAACAGACTGTGTGTTTGTGTTGAGGAAGAGTTGGTCTCAGAGAACTGGGTGAATCAAATTCATGAAAACTGTACTCCGTGCTTTTAGTCTCCTAGCCAGGGCATGGTGGTGCATGCATTTAATCCTAACACTTCAGAAGCAGAGGCAGGCAGTTTTGTAAGTTCAAAGCCAGCCTGATCTCCAGGAAGGCCAGAGCTACAGGGAGACCCTGTCTCAAAAAAGACAAAAAAATTTATTGTGATCACTTTAATATGATAGAGCAGCCATCTTGCCCCAGGCTCCTGATGTTTTGAATGTATGTTTTGAGTCTTTTTAAACTATGAAGCTCAGTTCAGCTTATGGATAAGAACATATTTGGAGAGTGTAAGTGCCTCAAGTACTCATACTTTGTAAAATCTTAATCTGACACACCTAATCAGAAGTATAAATATTTTAGTGGTATAACTTGGGTACTCAAAAATTTTTTTTCCAAACTCTCTTCCAGCACTTGGGAGGCAAAGGCATGTGGATATCTTGGTCTGATTTAGGTGGAGTACTGATACCAGAAAGGCCTTGGCCCAGCTCTGCTTCTTGCCTCCAGGTTGGGAGAGCTACTCTTCCTGGGGTAACTAATGGGTTTTATTGTGTTTCCTATCTGTTTCCCCCACCCTCTTCTTACTTTTAGGAAGCAAACATACCTCCCTGGGTTTGAACTGGTGTCCTGCTGGTCTGGTCACTCCTGGAAGTTCCCCAGCCAAGTGTGGTTGGCCACACCTTTTATCCTAGCATGCCTTTAATCTTAGCACAGCCAAAGTCTTTAGGTGCAGAGATCATTACTGTAGAATTTCTGATTCAGAAACAAATAACTGACCCACTTTAATACTAAATTAAAAATAGTAAAATTTGCCTCACAGCTAGACGACCTCAGTACTGTATAAATTGTGGAGATTAAAGTGTTATTGTTGACTGGTATAAACTTAAGAGTCATAGTTTACTCTGATTTAAGTTTTCATCTGTAATTTAGAGTTTTCATCAAGGTGCTGAAATTTGGGGTGTGAAACTAGTTAAACATTTGTTTTATGGAGTTGTTCAAATGAATAGGCTTGCATCTAATGCTAATGATTTACTTGATATCAAGTTGATTCACAAGTAAACTGTCATGTGAGCTAAAATTGCTAAATTACACTATGGTCCTTGGTCCTTATATTTTAAGTTCATTTTAAGGAATGATCACTTCTGTTCTAGAGTGAAATTTATTTCCACACATTACACATATGGGGACATTTGCCAGGCCTAGGTAAATTACCTCTAAGCACTCAAAGAAAATTGGTCATTCAAAACCTGCTCCCAAGCTGGCATGAACATCTCCCAGTTTATGCTAGTGTATTTGAAATAACTGTCCCATCTCATTACATGGAAATTAAGTATTAATTACTTAGTAAATCCTCACAATTAAGGGTTAATCTGTTTATGAATGTGATGTCTCATGGTATCAAAGGGATATAAAGAGTGAAAAATGTTAAAAAGAAATTTTTAGTAAGGATTTATGTGAAGATGATGAAAAGTTTATGCAAGCATTAAATGTCTGAGGGGTTTTGTTGTGACAAATAAAAAGGATACTATATAAATAAGCTTGAATTTGTAAGGTTCAGTCTAGTTTAAAAATCAATATGTATATCTAGTCAAGGTTTGTTTAAGAGTGCTCAGTTTTTGTCCAACCTTTATATGCATATCACATGGCACTTCAAGTTATAGAAAAATGATAAGATACCTGTATTAAATTAAATTGATATAAACACTCAAGCTAGTTTACTGGTGGCCTGAATAGGATTGTGAATATACAGAGTTGTTAATTTTCAATCTTCCCCTGGCTTGGACCTGACTCCCTGTTACAGGTTTGGATTAAATGGGCACAGGCAAATGTTGAGTTACCTATGGCCACTGAAAATGTACTTTATGTTTCTTGCAAGAGTTGTTTTGATATTTACTTTAACCTAACCAGATAATTTGGCTCAAAAGGCTAGATTCTATCTTCCAAAAGAAGACAGTCTGGATGGGCTTGGTAATCTTTACCAGTTTATTTCCTGTCTTCTGGTATGTGTTACAACTCCTGTCTTTCTGGGAAAACTATAAATCAGGAGAAAGGGTCTGAAATAGAAAAAGATTGTTTCCATTTGTAGTAATTGTAGTGAACAATTTTACATTTAAAATAAGCCTGAAATTGTTTAATTCGATCTTGTGAGTTATGCCTGCTTAACGTATGGTGTTAACTCCCTCCTCCAGTCAGTGTTATACAAGGCTCTTGAAATTTTGTTCAAGCCTTATCTAGAATATTATACAGTAATTAAAGGTGTGAGGCTGGTGTAACTTATCCTTTCTGTATGGATAACCACCATACATAATGCCCATGCCAATTTGGCCAAAAACAAAAGTTGGTTAATCTGGGATAACTGTATGGACCAAGAGAAAAGTATAACCGAAAGATAAGTAATCACTATATTTCCCCTAAAGTCTGAGAGATCGTGCCTCCAAACACTAGATTTTAAGTCATTTGAAGTCATATGAGATTTGTAGTTACCAAATAACAAAGTTTCTTTTCTCTAAGCAACTACGTAAGGGAAAACTCACACCCACTGTGACTATTGAAATTTCCTGGAAAGCAGATGCTGAGTCCAGACACCACATGGACAAATGAACAAAAGAAGAAGCCCAATAATAGATGCTTCGGAACCCCTGGTTGAGAAATTCTAACGGACTTTTAAGTTTTGTGTGTGTGTGTGTGTGTGTGTGTGTGTGTGTGTTTTGATTTTTTTTTAATTCATCCTGTTCCTCTCATGGTTCCCTGCCTAGAAAATGTACCTGGCTACTCACGCTCTCACAGGCACTAGTCAAGGATTTTGTTGTCTCTGTAACTATATTTTTTGGGGTCTTTTAGACAGATCCACTGAGCAGGGGTACCCAGTCGTCACCTCCTATGCCCCCTTTCAGCATGGAAGAAGTCAGAGCAGTTGGCACCCCGATTCCCTCTTGGCAATTGGGGTAAAATCCTCAGAGGGTAATTTGATAAAATTAGAAGCTAAAAATTGGCTAGGCAGTTTAGGGTCAAGACCCCCCTAAAGAGCCAGTTTCTTTCTCAGCTGAGAGCTGAGGACTTCCTGGATCTGCCAGAGGACTCCTGGTTGCTCTGACTCGAGGCTCATACATCCCTTACTCATTTGTCAGATTTATTCACCAGTAGGTAAATTCCATTAAAATCATGGTGCTAAGGACCCAATACAACCTTCCTAGCAGAGACCATTCCATCATGCAGACACCAAATGTGGTTCACTCTTGTGAACTTCCTTCAAGGATTTGAAGGCCACATAATGAGAGGGAGAGATGAGTAGAGACTCCAGGTTTTCCTCATTCTGCCTGACCCCCTACCAAGTCCTCAATATGACATGTCTACATCGTGTACTTGGTGACATTATTAAAGGCCCCTGGTCGCAAAAGTTTATTAGATACACCTTAACCCTTGGTTCTCAAATTGTCTCCCGTAACTCTACCTGTCCCGAGGTCAGAGACTTTGATACTAGCTTTGATTCACAGGTGTGGTCTAAGCTAAAGTCCATTTTTGATCCAGCTACATTGGTCACCTGGGGCATCCTCTACCTCCTGGTCTTTCTCTGCCTTTTTATCTTCAGGTGTCTGTTTCACTTTGCTTGCAGCCAATGCCAGTTCAACAAAACAATGGCCCAGGTCCTCTCAGCAATGGTTGATAGGGTCTCTTCATGCACCCCTCCCCATGAGGTGATTCACATCTGGCTCCCATCCATCCACAATTCACAGGAATGAGCTTGTCTTTCCCCTCCACTGTCCCGCTCCTGGCCTCTTACCTCAGTGGCTGGCCAGTCAAAGATGGGTAAGACCCTGCAAAACCAGAACAACCCAAGCCAGACACCGTCAAATATCGGAATGCCAGAGGTGGGGTCATGTGGTGGTTTGAATGAGTGTCCCCCATAGGCTGTAAGTATCCAGACATTTGTCTCCAGTTGGTTGCACTGTTTTTGGAGGTCTTAGAAGGTGTGGCCATGCTAGAGGAAGTATGTTATTGGGGGCAGGCTTAGTGAGTTTAGCAAGCCTCGTGGTCTACAGTTGCTCTCTCTCTGCTTCCTGTGTTCTTTGTGAGATGTGACCCTCGGCTTGCTGCTCCAGATCCAGCCACCATGCCTCCTGCCACGATGGACTCTAATTCCCTGGAACTGTCAATCTTAAGCTCACATAAACTCTTCCTTTTATAAGTTCCTTGGTCACAGTGTTTTATCACAGCAACAGAAAAGTGACTAATACAGTTATTTGGTACCAGGTGTGGGGTGTTGGCTGTGAAGAACCTAACCATGTGGATGTTTGGAGAAATGTGGAAAACTTTGGAACTTTGGGCTACAAAAGCTGTTGACTACTGTAAGCAGAGCTTAAGGGGCCATTTTAGTAGAAGCCTGGAAGAAAGCATGGCTGCAAAATATTTAGTTCCAGAGGAAAATAAAGACTTAGGCAGCAACCGAGATATTTTTATAAAGAGTCTGGCAGCAGTTTGCCCACAGCCCAGATGCTTGCCTGATGCTAAGTTGAAAAGAAATGGACTGATGTCTTTGGCGGAGGATATTTCAAGACAGCCTAATGTAGAAATGGTGGCGTGGCTTTTAATGGTGAATATTATACAGATCTACAGAGAAAAAGAGCAAATGGGGCAGAAGGAAATGCAGAATGTACAGTTTGGATCTGAAAAGTACACTAGGAAGATTAAAGGTGTGGCCAAGGCTTGTAAAGGAGAGGCTCCCTTTCATAAGGAGACTAAAGTGATTAAGGAGAGGCCTAGATATTTACAAGTAAACAATGGGAAAGGTGAGATTAAAGTGATTAAGGAGAGACCTCGAGATTTACAAGTAAAAAACAGAATCAATACCTTCAGGGCAAGACCACACCCAGCTAATACTCCAACAAGTCCAGGACAGAGAAAAATTGCAAATGTCATTAAAATAGGAGAGAGTCCATCCCGAACTTGTAGCCAGATTCGGCAATTTCATTTGCGTGGTGCTGGCTTTAGAGGCATGAAGTTTGCAAGAGTGAAGGGGTCATCAGTTCTTCCTCCATGTTTTCAGAGAGCAGCAGAGGCCAGGCAGAGTGCAGCAGGGGTGTCCCTGAATAAAGAAGGCCCTGATAGGCCATTGTGTGAAGCTGTGTATGTGAAGCCTGGTTGGCAGCAGAGACCTAAACAAGACATACAAGATGCCAGACCCGTGAGATATTTGCCAAGGACAACTGCATACAGGGAGTGGTACCGGCCTAAGAAAGATGTATGTTGCAAGCAAAGCTGGAAGAGCTGAGCCATCTAAGCCCTTTGGAAGTAAAGTCTCAGAAGTCACACATGGAGCTACTGGACTTGTTTTTTGCCCTGCTGGTTTTTGGTCTTGTTTTGGTCCAGTATTTCCTCACTATGCCTCTATTCCTCCCTTTTGGAATCGGAATGTGTATTCAGTTCCACTGTACGTTAGGAATTTGTAATTTGCCTTTTGATTTTACATGAGCTTACAGTTAGGAGATTGGCCTGAGTCTCAGAAGAGTCTTTGGACTGTAGACTTTTGAATGACATTGAAACTGGTAAAGACTATGGGGACTTTTAAGGTTGGACTAAATGCATTTTGCAGTTTATATGGTCAGGAGCCTATGGGGGCCAGGGAGTGGAATGTGGTGGTTTGAATGAGTGTCCCCCATAGGCTATAATTATTCAGACACTTGTCTCCAGTTGGTGGCACTGTTTTGGGAGGTCTTAGAAGGTGTGGCCGTGCTAGAGAAAGTATGTTATTGGGGCCAGGCTTAGTGAGTTTAACAAGCCTCGTGGTCTACAGTTGCTCTCTCTCTCTCTGCCTCCTATCCTCTTTGCAAGATGTGACCCTCGGCTTGCTGCTCCAGCTCTAGCCGCCATTCCTCCCACCACAATGGACTCTAATTCCCTGGAACCGTCAATAGTAAGCTCAAATAAACTCTTCCTTTTATAAGTTCCTTGGTCATCGTGTTTTATCACAGCAACAGAAAAGTGACTAATACAGGTCAACAATGTTGGGGCATAGCACCCGAGCTCCCACTGGACGGCTCCTCATGCAAAATTAAATACAAAAGGTGGAGATGTAGTATAGCCAGTATGCTAAGAATTACTAGAATTACTCATGTGCAGAGCTTGTCCCTCATCAACCTAACCTGCCTGGGAGTTGAGATCACACAAGCAGTGCTGCAGACCTTTGCCAATCAGAAAACGACAAGAGGAGAGTGGGGATGCTAACAGTACATAACCCCTATCCCTGCCCCCAATAAATGAGTCTGCAACAGCTCGCCCTCTGTCTGTGTTCACCTAACTCCCAGGGTCTGTGTTATGACTCTGTGCCTCTCACTCCCATTCCCCCATTCACACCCCAAAATTCCCCAGCAGTTCTGGGGGATTGTCCACATTTCCTCACTTTTTTTTCTGCAAAAGTTAGGTTTAGTTCCAAGTGCCTGGTTGTGGGAGAAACTGAGCAACGTTAATGTTATACCTCATGATCTAAAGACAACTGCTCTTGCATTGTGAATCCCTAAACAGGTTCTAGAGCTGACCTAACATTTATTACAGACCTTGGGTTTTTGGTATATGATGGAGGGTTTGTGTGCATCTTTTAGAGTAATATGGGATTAAAATGGAAAGATGCAAATCAAGAAATACGATATGGAAATAACATACAGTTTGTTTCCAAAGGGTACAATTTTAATATAGGTGCAATGTAAAAGGCTGGTGCAACTTAGCCTTTCTGGGTGCTTAACAACCATACTTAATGGCCTTACCAATTTGGCCAAGTGACCTAAGAGATAACTTTGTTCCTTGCCCTCAGAGGTCAACAAAGTCTTAGGGGATTATGCATGGGGGCATCTCTTGAAATGTCCTGCAAATGTGGGTCACCAGTCTTCCTGTTCAGGAAGGTGTTGGAAAACCACTAATGGGAATTCAGCCATTGTCCAGTCTATAAAGAGGAAAGTCTGCTCATGCTTCAGAAAAGGAAGACTTTTGTAGCAAATCCTGATTTTTTCCTGTAGTGGATGGAACTGGTAAATGAAAAGCTGAAAGGAGCAAGGTTCCCCCACCCTCCTCGCTCCAAATATCCCCGAGAGACCCCTGAAGACCATATCCTCAACTGACCTCAAGAAAACAGAAACCTTGGTTAATCTGGGCTAACTGTGTGGCCTTAAGCATCCAAAAGGAAGTATAACCAGAAATAAATAATCAGTAAGACCAGAGAAACTGTACTGCAGACATAAAACTTGAGATCTTAGTAAAAAGACAAAAGAAAAAAGAGAGTACTTTTGTTTAGCCTGTCTTCAATTCTTACTGGCAAGTGCATCTACTCTGTGGCTGCCACCACTTTTGGCACCCCTCAAAGACACGAGACACAGCTTTTTATCCTTCCAATATGGACTAAGACTCATGTCTCTCCAAGAATCCTCCAAACCTTCAATGCCAGATAGGGACTACTGAGATAGTCAGTTTGTGGACTAAACAGCTAAGGGGATTTCAGCCTCATCAGAGTATAGACTGCCATTGTTAGTCTACCTGAGCTGTATCTTGGAGGCAGGGGGATCAAAACAGGATGTGTGCTTACTGGACTTCATTTGGGGGACCATGGGAGGGAAAGACCCCAATGTAAAGCAAATGTGCAGGATTGATGGTTGTTTGCAATTGCCAAGGAGGAACCTCAAGCACTTCCTTAAGGAAAACATGACATCTTTTAGGAAAAACCCCTCCAATTCAAGTGATATGTGTAAGTATGTATGTATGTATGTATATATTTATGTGTATATACATTAAAAAACTATGTATGTATGTATGTATGTATGTATATATGTATGTATGTATGTATGTATGTATGTATCTACCTATAGGCTGTAGCAATACAAGTTGGAGAGAACAACAACAAAAGAGCTGAAAAAAAACTGAAAAGACTCAGAAAAAGATGCAGGACATGTACGGCAGAGTGCAGGGACTCGGGTGGGGTGGGGAGCATGGAAAGGGAAGTGACTCTAGATTTGACTGAGAAATGATGTATGACTTATGGAAAAATTTTAATAACAATAAAAAATAATGACATAAAAAAGAAAGGATGTTTATAAAAGTCTGCCTAGAAGGTGTGTTTGTGGTGGATGATGGATGAGCCAGGCTCATCATAGCCTTGCTTGCTGATCCACTTCTGCTGGAAGGTGGACTGCAAGGCCAGGATGGAGTACTTGCCCTCAGGGGTAGCAATGATCTTGATTTTTTGTCGTGATGGGAGCCAGAGCAGTGATGTCCTTCTGCATCCTCTCTACAGTGCCAGGGTACACAGTATTGCCAGCAGACATCACTGTGTTGGCATTAGAGGTCCTTACAGATGTTGACGTCACACTTCATGACATAATTGAAGGTAGTTTTGCGGATACCACAAGATTCCATGCCCTGGAAGGAAGGCTGGAAGAGTGCACAGGGGCAGCAGAAGTGTTCCTTGCCAATGGTGATGACCTGGCCATCTGGCAACTCGTAGCTCTTCTCCAGGGAGAAGGAAGATCTAGCAGTGTCCATATTTTTTTTGAAGTCCAGAACTACATAGCACAGCTTGACTTCAATGCTATCCACGATTTCCTGCTTGGCTGTGATGAAGCTGTAGCCTCTCTCAGTCAGGATTTTGATGATCTAGTCTATCAGGTCCCAGCCAGCCAGCTCCAGACTCAGGATGGCACTGGGGAGAGTGTAGCCTTCACAGATGAGCACAGTGTGGGTGACCCCATCAGCAGAGTCTATCACTATGCTAGTGGTACAGCCAGAGGCGTACAGAGACAGCACCATGTGCTTAGCTATGTACGTGGCTGGGGTGTTGAAGGTCTCAAACAAGATCAGGGTCATCCTTTCATGGCTGGCCTGGGAGGTTAGGAGGGGCTTCCGTGAGCAGCACAGGAAGTCAGAGAATGGAAGAAGAACATATCATGAAAGGCCTTGTACATTCTAAGTACATGGGACTTGGAGTGAGTCAGAAGCCATTGCAGGATGAAAGCATGTTTTAATATCACTGATCTTAGTCATGATTTGGGTAGATTCTGTATTTGAAGTAATTGAAGTAGGCTATTGGAACAAGAGGACAAAGGTTGAATCAGAGAGTCCAGCTTTGAAGTCATTTATTTCAGTTATCCAGGCAAGAAATGGTGGCAGTTAGAATGAGAGTTTAGCACTGCAGTTGGTGAGAAGTAATGAGGTTTGGATGAGGTATTTATTTCATGTTCATTTCCTTTTTGTGTGCGGGCACACATGTACTATGACACAATGTGGGGGTCAAAAGACAACTTGTGGGAGTCAGTTATCTCCTTCCAACATGGGGGTTCCTAGAGCATTAAATTCTGGTTATGAGGCTTGGGAGAAAGCTACATTGCCTGCTGAGCTATCTTGGCAGTCTTTGGATGAGTTTTAGTGAGCTAAGGGGATTAGCTGATGAATTTGATATAAAATATAAGAAAAATAAGGAGATAAAAGTCATTTCTAGCCAGGCGTGGTGGCTTACACCTTTAATCCCAGCACTTTGGAGGCAGAGGCAGGTGGATCTCTGTGAGTTCAAGGCCAGCCTGGTCTACAGAGTGAACACCAGGCCAGCTGGGACTAAAGGAAGACCCTGTCTCAAAAATACCAAAAAAAGAGAGTCATTTCTAAGTTTTAGCCCTGAAACGATTCCAGATAATGAAATTTACCCTTTATGGAGAATGGAAAAAATTATAACATTCAAGCTGTTGAGGGAGAGGGGTAACAAATTCAATGCAGGATTATCTTGTGTTTCAGAATTACCAGATTCTCTTTGTTCACTAATGTAGGTAGGATCTCCAGTCCTTATGACAGCAAAATGTCCACTTTTCTGAATGCTCCATGGGAAGGCAACGAATATTTCTTTTTATGATTGCTATGCTGTTTTATGCAAAATATAAAGTCCTGACTGAAACAACACATATTCACCCAAAGTAGTATTAAAATTTTCAAAATTTGCTTATGTGGCTAGCAAAATCTACATAGATAGGTCTATCTCCTCATTTTTGACATTTTCATCTTTGACAGTTCTCTCAAATCCAATAAAAATTACCACCAGATATTTTTAGACTTAGTTATTCTATCTTTAACATAAGAATATGATTTCCAAATACCTCTTAGATAAAGATGCTGAAAGGATGAGTGTGGTAAGCAGTATATTTGAGCTCTTTGGATTATCAAGTATTATCTAAGTCCTTTCAACTATTTTGGAACAAAATGTTTAAAATATTTTTATTACTTGGAATTTTAAGTGTATGAGTGTATTGCCTGCAAGTATATAAGTGCAGCTATGTTGTTCAGTGCCTGAGGAGGACAGAAGAGAGCATCAGGTACCCTGGAACTGGAGTTACAGATGGTTGTTAGCCACCATGTGGGTGCTGGGATCCAAACCCATCTGCAAGGACAGTCATTGCTCTTAACTGCTGAGCCATCTTTCCAGTCCCTTGAGATAAAAATTTAAAATGCACCAGATAGAGAAAAGAAGAAAAATCAGCCGAGCATGTTGCACGGACTTTTAATTCCAGCACTAGGAAGTCAGAGGCAGGATGAGTTCTTTGAAATCAAGGTCAGCCTGTTATATATATCGAGTTCCAGGACAGCAGGGGCTACAGAGAGACACTGTCTCAAAATGGAAAGGAACCATGGGGAAGAGAGGAAGAAGGAACCTGAGAGAATAGTAGGTGAAGGTGCTATCAGGAGGAAATAAAGAAAATGGGGGAATTTAACTGGGAAGGGAGGAAGGAGGCTTATACAAATAATCATGGGTTTAAAAGGGAAGAAGGAACTTGAGAGAGGGGGATAATAGGAGACAGGAATTATCATGGGGAAAGGAGAAAATGGGGGAAAGGAGAAAATGGGGGAGGGAAGAGGAAGGGTTATACAGGGTGAGAGGGAGGAAAGAGAAATACTGCTTAGGTGGTATGAAAAACCAAAACTTGTATTAGTTCAAAAAGCTACTGAAGCTGGGTGTGGTGGCACACACCTTTAATCTCAGCACTTGGGAGGCAGAGACCGGAGGATCTCTATGAGTTCAAAGCCAGCGTGGTCTACACAGTGAGTTCCAGGCCATCTGGAGCAGGGAGACCCAATCTCAAAAGAAAAAAACTAAAACAAATGAACAAAAAGCTACTATAAAATATGCATACAACACACACAATTATGCACACACAAAGGCATACACATTACACATGCATGTTTATTGCTGAAGGATATATTAGAAGAAACATCGTGCTAGACAGGAGAAACTTCACTTTAAGCTGTTCGTCAGGGTAGTCTAACACAAGCTATTGCCACAGCCCTTTACTGCCTCCCAGAACTTAAAGCTAAGACTCTATACTGAAGACAAGACATACTTCAGACCCAAGACTTGGAGAAATTCAGCTGGAACTGACCTGGAAGCTTCCTCCCTGAAGACTGGCACTCATAGTTTTAGAATATACTATACAAATTGCTAATGGAGAAAATCAATCAATGGTCCAACCCACCTGTAAATATTAATAACCATAATGAATGGTACAGCAAACTTATCTTGGAAATAATCAACAGCTATCTAACTGGACTTAAAGATTGCTTAATGGAAGAGAACTCATGTGTGCTATTGTAAACATGGCCAAATACATATGGCTAGAGAGATCATAAACCCTGATGAAAAACCTACAACTGTCACATCCCTAGACAAATGTAATTTCTTACATTATGCTCAATATGTATCATTATATTTACAGACAAATATCCTCATACCACTCATCAAAGAAGCTGCTTCTTTCAACATGTGGAGATTATTGCAGAGTTCTACAACTGGTCAAACACAGAGAATAAGGGTCTGTGAGATGCTAAGCCCTAAATGAAACATCTATAATGCAGCCTCTATAACCAAGGTTCAGGGAACATAGTGGAAAATGTGGTAGAGAGACTATTAATGGACCTCTCAACTCTTACCAGTGAAGCATATTTATGAAACATATAGATTAACCCAGAAAGCCACAACATACCATAAGGTAGAAACTAAGTGACTGCAGACTGCATGCCCATGGGTAGGACTCTTAGGTTAGACCTCTCTCATTAAGCATCTGTTCAGGGACCATTGCTGAAGATGGGCGGAAAAGTAACAGCAGTGGTGGACGGCCACAAGGAAACAGATTTTTTCAGGTGGCTTGGAAGATGTTGGTTTGAACTTACAAAAATAGTGACAGCACACACAAGACCCATGAAAACTCAAGAAAAAAAGCCCAGCAGAGATGTGGAGAAATGTGAAAAAAGCCCCAACTTTAGGTGAGGAATTATTGACAACTGATCACTGCTCCTGAGGGAGAGTTGTTATTTAAGGGACTGACAATAGGTCTACCAGGCTTCATGAATGAAACACAGCAGTGGTGGTATGGAGGTGGTGGGGGGAGGTGGTGAGTAGGCTAAATATGATTAAGATATAATTGTATGAATTCACAAAAAATCAATAAGATATAAAAGAAGAGGAAGAATAAGAAAAGTAGGTAGAGGTTGTCTTCATTAGATTCATAAAAAATGTCCTGTCCTATGAATTACTATAGTATAGAAACAAATACCCACCAATATCTTTTGGAAATGAACAAATAACTATCATAAATACTAGATATTTCAGAGACTACAGAGTCTCAAAGACATTTGTTGCTGTTGCAGTGGGGATATGGTTACATGCTTGCTTAGCATTCATGAGATCCCTGGATCCATTACTGCCATCACAAGAAGAAAAAGGACATCTGTCACAAGTTGCTGAGTGACTTATGAACATATATTATGAATTGTGTAGGTCTTTAATTTTAAGTGCTTAAGGAAAAAGACTTTACTTCAAAAACCCAAAATGCCATTGTTATCTCCGATTTAATATTTTTTAAATGTCCATGAAATTTTATAATGTGTTCACAGTTTTGTGTGGATTGTACTCTCACAGCTGAGACAATCACTTATGAATTATTTTTTAAAAAGTCATCTCTCTGTAGTATCATGAAAAGTAACAGATTTTGCCTGGATAGCAAGAAGTGTTAAATAGGTGTAATGAAAAGACCCTTGGGCATACACCCTCTGCTTTCCAACTAAGAAAAATCCCTGTAGGATGTCTGCTTGAATGAATCCCTGGATCCTTAGTGTCAGAAAAAAATCTTTAAGATCATTAAATTGGATTGGCACAAACTGCCTTGAGACAATGGCAGGGTTCTTCACAGCACCTGCAAGCCACAATGTAGTTAGAAGTGAATACTTTCATACATGGATACTGTTTTCAAAACTTGACACTCATTTGCCTAACAGAAGTGTAGTTAATTTGAAAAATTAAATGATGTAATCCAGCAGTAAAATATTTCCCTAATCCAACACCAGAATATTATCAGTACTATCTCTGTGCCTGGGTACTGAAGGAAAAGGTTATTTCTGAACAACCTCAGATTCATATGGTTATATAATCTGCACCCCAACATTTTGGCTTCAATTTCAGTGCATTTTGAAAGGCCGAATGCAAAGTATGACTGCTGGCAAGTCTTAATACTTCTGTCAGTCAATGATACTGAATCTCTCAAGCAGCAATGTATTATTTTGATCTTTTCTCTTAGCTCCTCAGTTCTTCCCTGGCCTCTGGCACTGAAAGATAGTCACATCTGTGACAGATTAATTCACCTAGATATTTTCTTTTAACACATTGCACTGCACTTGTTGTTATAAGATGCACAACTCAAAGTAATGAGAATGATGAAAATACCCTTGATTTACATGTCAGGTAACACAGTGTGCAGATTTAATAGACATAAAGAATATTATTGTTTTTGACACGTGGGAGACATTTCTTTCCTCAGTGGCTTGTTGTGAAACTTCACTTTATTCTTGGGTTTCTGAATACCACAGCTACCATTACATTTTTTCAATATAGAGCTAATTTCTAATAAATGCTATGCTGTCCTTGAAATGTCTGCAGTCATTGCTCCCTTTTTGTTTTGTGAAAGAGGTTTATGGCAATGAATTTTTGAGATTTTTCCATGGTCTGAAAAAGAACATGTACACGCTAAAATCTTCACTAACAGTCAAACATGTTGGGCCCAATTCTGTGCATTCTGAGGCAAACAAATTATTTGTATTACTAAGGTGTGTTTTTGTATGAACAGTTTCCTTTCTTTCTTTTTTCTTTGTGCACATTCATTGTATATAGTAATGGATAACAATGTACTTTGTCCACATTTATCCCTTTCTCTTTCGTCTTCCTCCTCCACTATTTCTCTTTAATTTCCAGTTTGGCTTCTACTTTCATGCTACATATATAAATGATTTTAAGTATCTATGTTAAATCTAGGCTCCACAAATGAGAGAAAAACATGACATTTGTTTTTCTGGGTCTGGCATATTTTCTTCAATGTGATGATCTCTAAAGTTGTATGAAAGTTTTTCTTGGCCAAATTAAAAATAATCCATTCTTATGGCGGAAATAAAAATTCCATTTTGAATATATATATATATATATATATATATATATATATAAAACCTTTCTTTATCCCTTTATCTGTTGATAGAATGGGTAGTTCCAATACTTTTAGTTAATAGCAACAGTAAGCATAAATGTGCAAGTATCATCATGGTTTGACAACTTACAAGTTTTTCATGTATATAACCATGGTTGTTTGAATAAGTTTTCCCCATAGGTTCCAAGTATTTGAAGACTTGATCAATTTGTGATGCTCTTTGAGGAAAGTCATGTAACCTTCAGGGGGTGAGACCGTGCTGGAAAATTATGTCATCAGGGAGAGGCTTTGAGAGTTCATATCCTTGTTTCCCATTTCCAGTTTTGCCTTGTCTGTTTTTGTGCATATTTGAAGATGTGAGTGCTCAGCTTCCTGCTCTAGCTGTCTCCTGCCATGTCTCACCCACTATGATGGACTCTTTATCCCTCTGGATTCATAAGCAAATAAATACTTCTTTCTATATGTTGCCTTGGTCAGATGTTTTATCATAGTAACTGAAAAATAAACAATACAGAAGTTGGTACCAGGTAGTGGGTTGTTGTTGTGAGGAACAGGAGGGATATGGGTGACTTTGGAAGCTGGGACTAAAAAAGCAGTTGAATGCTGTAACCAGCCCTCAATGGCCTGGTCTAGTGGGAGCATGGAAGAAAGTAGTGTTGAAAACAATGCAATTATTTCAGAGAGAAACTAAGACATAAACAATAACAAGGATATTTTGGCAAAGAATGTGGCTGCTGTCTGCCAATGGTCTAAGAACTTGCCTGAGATTAAATTAAAAAGTAATGGACTAATTTCTTTGATATAGGAAATTTAAAGACAACCTCTTGTTGTCTGTAGTGTAGTTATTAATGGCACATATTATGCAGATCTACAATGCTAAAATCAATAGGAGAAGAAGGAAATGTATATTGTGAAGTTTGATGAAGGGACGCACAGTAGTCTTCCTTCCTTTCTGTGTAACACTGGCTGTCCTGGAACTTGCTATACTAGGGTAGCCTTAAACTCACAGAGTTTGAAGTGCTGGGATTAAAGGCTTGAACCAGGATGTCAGGCTCACTAAGAAGCTTAAGGAGGCAGCCAAGGTGTGTTGTAAAGACTCACATCGTTAAGGAGATTAGAGCCATGAAGGACTCCATATTTACACTTGAAAAATGGAATGAGTACCTTCAGGAAAAGAACCCACCTAGCTAATCTTCTGACTTGTAAAAGGAAAGGTCTAAGGAGTATTCTGTTCCTACAAAGCCACAACATACTAAGGCTGATGTGAATATAGATGGAGGGGACCAAAGTCAGTCCCAAAATGACAGCTTAATTTAGCAGTGTCACCCACATGGTGCTATGCAAAAAGTCAGAGCCAGGAGACATCTGGTAAGGGGAGCTGTATAGAGGGAGGGGAACTTGTCCAAGGGTGAGATATGTGTTGTAGGCAGCAAAGCTTGAGGAGGAGAGAAATCTACACTCTTTAGAACTGAAATACCAGACACAGAACGAGTAACTACAGGACTTAATGTTTGCCCTGGTGATTTTTTTTCCATTATTTTCCTCTGGTATTTCCTTACTATGCACTCATTACTCCAAGTCTACTTTTGGAATGGGAATGTTTATTCTGAGCCCTTGTCTGTTGGAAGTATGTAATTTTCCTTTTGGTTTTTCTAAGCTATTATGGTTCAGATAATACCTTGAATCTCAGAAAATACTTTGAACTTTTGAATACTATTGTGATGGTTACAAGACTATGAGTACTTTTAAGTTTGCACTAAATTCATTTCCATTATGAGATGACCATGAGATTATGGGATCCAAGGAGTGTAATGTGGTGGTGTAAATAAGTGTCCTCCATAGGCTCTAAACATTTTAACACTTGGTCAGCTGGTGGTGCTGTTTGGGGAAGATCATGGAAACTTCAGGAAGTGTGGTATTGCTTAAGGAAGAATGTTACTTGGGGAAAGGCCCTGAGAGTTCATAATCTGCCCTATTTGCAGTTTGTTTGGCTCTTTCTGTTTCCTGTGTGTGCTTGAAGATGTGAATGCTAAGTTTTCTGCTTTAGCTTCTTCCCTGTGCCATGCACATCATCCCAATTCAGCCTTGATGGACATTTATTCCTCTGGAACTATAAGCCAAGTACAGTTTTTCTATAAGATAATCCTCACACACACTCACTTAGAGGCCTATCTCCCAGGAGATTCTAACTTAAGTCAGGTGGACAATTAACACTGTCCATCACATATCTCATTTTTATTACTACAGAGCTGCTTCTTTAGCCAGTAACCCAGAAAAAATTGCTGGTCTCTTTAATCGTTATATCATGAGTAACTATAACATATACTCCTAACCACTTAGTGCCTTGAGGGAAAGATATAGCTCCTGTCCCTGGATAGGACCTATTTTTTCATAGGGTTGCTGAGGAGATTCAACCAGAAAAATACACACAAAACCCCTGAAAAGGAGTTGGCATGGGCTTAAGTTTCAAAAAATCATAGTGAATTTTTATATTTTGCACATAGCGTGGTGCTTATGAGGATATTTTCCATCATGAACATGTGATCTGAAGTGTATTGATGTAGAGGAATTATTCCCCAAGTCAGTTATTTGAGGCTTGGCCATGCGACGTGTTTTAAGTGAATGAAATACAATGCCATGCTGAGAGTTTAAGAGACTGGACTAGAAGGCCTGGAAAGGTGACTCAGAGGTTAAGAACACTGGTACTGTTGCATGAGATCCAAGTTCTGTTCCCACCAACCACATTGCAGCCAACACCAGTCCTTAACTCCAGCTCAGGAGATCCAACACACACTTTTTGCCCCTCTAAGCACCAGAAATGAATGTGGTACACTTACATTCATGCAATAAAACTATCACACACATAATATAAAAATAAAATCTTTAAAAATTACTTTAAAAAGAGATTGGAGTAGAAGCAGTTCTTTCCATGGAGGTCTCCAAATGGAAGGGTGCAGGTTTCAGGGCCAGAGCTCACTCAAGGGCACTGATAGAGAATTTGAAGGAGAAAAAAAAAGTGTTGATTATGGACCTTGATTGTTCATTCTACATTTCAACTCTGTTTTGGCATTCTTCATTACATTAATTTCCTACTAGAAGACCACGGCTTCTAAATTACTTTTTACTTAGCTTTATAAACATGAAGTCTGGAATATTTACTACTGGTAGGACACAGGTACATAATAAATGATTCACAATGAAAAAGGTAATCTCTTTTCAATCCTCATTCAGTTCTTTTGATTACATTAATGGGAAATTCTTAACTTGGTCCCATTTTGTCATTAATAACACTCTCAGAGTTAGTAATGTGCCTTTAAAAGAAAAAAAGTGTTTTTTTTTTTTTTGTTTGTTTTTTTTCAGACCCCGCCGCAGCCTCGAAAAAAAGTGGTTTTTAAGTTAAGTCACTATTAGGATCTGGCTGCAACTTAATAATATTGCTTAATTTATATCATATTTATTGTATGGTCACCCTCTGTTAATACCAAGAGCTACTGCTCTACCAATTACACTATAGCTCCCTTTAAAAATGAATACATTTATTTAAGTGAAGAAATTCTCAGCTTTAACTCTGATTTCAAGTGATGAATTTGAGAGGTTTGTCCTATCAAGAGGACTTTCTGTCTTTCTTACAGGGAATAAACCTGCCTCCATCTGTATACCTCCTACAGTTTGCTCACTTTCAAGTCTATTTCTGGATTAGCTCATAGAATTATTACCTTGACTTCCTGCTCCAGGAAGAGTTTTGTAGTCTTAGGTGTTAAATTGAAACCCGTGCTTCTAATTTTTCAATTCCACTAAAAAGACAAATACACCAAATCTTGTGGATACCTTTATGGAGATTTAAAGTTTCAAAGAATACATATTACTCTCATTTTGTTGTTGCCATGTGTACTGTATACACAACAGCCAAACATCAGGACCACTTTTACTATGACCCCATTCTCAGCTGTGATATATAGTACACTAGTCAAAATTGAATCTTTGATCTCAAGTGTAAAATATATCTATTGTTTCTAGTAATGGCATTTCCTCTCCCCTTATTAATATCTCAAGTAAATTTAGGCCTCTAGGGACCCAACTGTTGCATACAGCTAAGTTGATTGAGATATTTACAACAGCTCATTGTTGTTTTCCTTAGAGAAATCTTCAAGTACAAAGTCTTATTGATGTTTATCAGAAAACTAAACTGTTTTTCTTATAACATATTTTTCTTATTTAATAAATATTTTTGTTACAACATATTGCTCAGTTTCCAAGCTCACTTAAATTTTCTTCAAATTAATGTATTTTGTTCCCCACCCCTTAAGAAATAACCTAATAAAGAGTTGTTTTATAGCACTTAATATGCTGTGGGCTGGAAGGGAAAGAGAAATATGCCTGAACTGAATTGGAAAATGATGTATGAAATGCACAAAGTATCAATAAAAAAAATGTTAAAAAATATGCTGAATCAGTCTCAGAGGCTGGAGCAGCCTCAGGGGCGGGTACTGCGAAAGGTTTAGGACTGAAGGTTACTGAGGAACTTGGAAGCAGATAGCAGATAGATATAGAAAATGAGGTTGCAGTGCAGTCTTCTTTCTTTTGCTACTGAGAGTATTATTGGAGTTGCCCCCATTTGATGAGATAACTCAACAGAAAGTATAACAGAGAAACAAAGAATGGCTATCACATTTATGCTTTCTAGCTGCCAGCAGCAACTGGGGCAGGAGACCCAATACTTCAATCAGCAGTGCATATACTTGGGATTTATTAGACTTTTCGTGCATACCATATGTTGTCACATCCAGATTTACTTCTAATCAATTAGTTAATCATATTATTGTACATGAGTGTTTTATGTTTTTCAAAGTACTTTAATTATGGAAAAATAATCATTACAATGTTATGATTTATGCTGGCTTTGGAGTCAGGCACAGACGCCACATTGGGGTCCTGAGCAGGGCAGGGCTCAGAACAAGCCCGCCACCGCTCCAGAAAGGTATAATCAGGGCATTGATCCACAGGTGCAAGACAATTGATTTGCTGAGTTGTGGCAAAGGGGGCCCAGTGACTGGCGGACCTAGACCCAACTCCTAATTCCTGCCAAAGCGTGGCTACCCGGCGGGGCGGCCCCGCCCCCACCCCGTAGTTACAAGTGGGAGGGGATCCTGGCTTCGGAGTCAGGCACAGACGCCACATTGGGGTCCTGAGCCGAGCAGGGCTCAGGACAAGCCCGCCACCACTCCAGAAAGGTATAATCAGGGCATTGACCCACGGGTGCAGGACAATTGATTTGCTGAGTTGTGGCAAAGGGGGCCCAGTGACTGGCGGACCTAGACCCAACTCCTAATTCCTGCCAAAGCGTGGCTACCCGGCGGGGCGGCCCCGCCCCCACCC
>VZQC01011874.1:3039711-3086611 GCA_009823505.1 Rhizomys pruinosus
GGTAACACTCTCTTGTATTCCATAGACCAACTGCCATACCTTGTTAAGCCTGTATCTCGATACAAATCCTCCCATGGTTTACATCAGGGTCGTTGGACCAGCAGGGCGGTCTTACCACCTCTCTTTTCCTTGCAGATATTCCCAGTCCTACAGGCCCAAGGAAGTCCTACCTTTTTCTTTGGGGGGGCGGGCTTGGTCCCCTGCTAGCATCTCTCTTTTGGCAGAAATAATCCATTGCTGCTATCAGTGCTCTCTTGATTATTATTATTTATGAACTACTTTAAAGAAACTTTCCCAGTATTATATTGTTCTGAATAGATAATAATCCTTTTTACAGTTCCTATTATATTAGTCAATTAAAGACCCCAAGGCAGTTTTTTCCAGTTTTAATTAAGAGATTACTTCTTATAAACCAGTCAGCTCTTTTTAATTTTACAGATAAGATGACTTCATTACTACCCTGTTTTTCTTTGTCTCTATGAAAAGAGGTAAGACGGTCTCTCATATTGAAACTGTGGTGCACCTAAAAGGTAAAGTTCATTAGACTCACTGTAAATAGATGTTACACCTATGGTCCTCAGAGATGTTTTGATGCCTGTAGCAGTCTTTAGGGCTTTTTCTTCCCTTTTTAGTGTTTAAGATGGGTGAACTTTCTCTGCTGCGTATTTCTTGCGTACACCTAAACCCACGGACGGAGGGCTGTACCTTTTCTTTCTCTGCCATTTAGTTGGTGACTTTTTGACCTGTGTGAACATACATATCTTTTCCCATGGTTAGTCCTAAGATTCCAATTGAAGTTTTTGACAAAAAGGTTTTAATATGTAACTGTATCTCCCAATTTAAACAATATTTATTTTTATTTTTTGACCAATGAGTCTCAAAAAGGGCAGTTGAGTACACATACCTATAGGCATGGATCAAAGAGTAAATTTCATCAAACTTGTCCATCGGTTTCTTTTTTTTTTGAGTGAGTGCATGTTGTTAATTTGGGAAGCAAACTTAAATCCTTAAGTTAAATTATCCTACAGGTAAAAGAGGATGTTACAAGCTGATACTGCATAACACAAAAATTATAGAGAACATTTGTATATGTTAATCCCAAAGTTATTGTTATATAAATTTTGAGTAAAATACCATAACACAATTAACTGTGTGGTTATTCATCTCATGCTAATTAAATGATCTATTGACTTAATGCAGTCTCTTTCAAAATTCCAATGTCATTTTCCATAGAAGTAGAAAAAAATCATAAATTCATAAGCAACTACAAAGAATCCCAAGTACCCAAAATATTGTTAAGCAAAAATGTACAAAGCTGGGTGCATCACACCTGGATTTCAAAACCTGTTATAACGTGCTTATAATGAATACACATGGTATTAGTACATGCATAGACATATGAGACAATCGACCCTGCCAGAGAAACAGGATAGAATCCCAGAAAAAAAGTACCTTATTCTCAATTGGTTTTTGATGGAGAGTGGATACTTTCTTTGATCAATGATACTGTATTTGAAATTTGTGTATCTGCATGAAACCAGACAGACACTGCACATCATATGTAAAAGATAGCTCTAATAGGATTAAGTACTTAAATATAAACTGTGAAACTTTTAATGGCTTCTTTGTGTACTACACTGATGTGCACATATACACACAGAGACATAAACATGTACAAAAAACTTTCAAATAAAAGCATAGGGATTCTGTCATTTAGGTATTTATTAGCTACTTTCTCATACCCATAAGTTTAGTTTTCAGTTTTATTACCATACATTGTATATTACTGCATTAATATCCTCACTTGTGTTAAGACATTCAGATTTCAGGAATGAAAACAATTTAAAATTATTGCATGTAATTAGTGAATTCAACAAAGTCACTTGGAAAAAGTCAAGATGCAAGTAATTTCTATTTTGTAATCCAATAAATATAAGTGAAATGAAAATTTCACTTTAAAAGCAAGGGAAAGTATGACACACTTAGGAATAAATCTAATGAATGATGGCTGTGACAAATACTATACTTGAAACAACAATATTTTTGTGAGAGACATTGAAAAATATTGAAATGAATGGAAAAAGCAGCATGTTTATGGATTGTTTGGAAAGCAGAACAGTGTTACAGTGTCAGTTCTTTAAAATTGATCCATAGAGTTAAGTGTAATCCCAATCAAACCCCTGCAGAATGTGTTTGCATGTGTAAATTGATAAGGTGATTATAAAATTTGTATTGAAATGCAAAAACCTTGAATAGTCAATGCACTCTTAAAGGAAGAAAAACATTGGAGAAGGTGCTCTGCTACTGTTCATAAATATCTATAAACTTATAATAATTAAGCCACTGTGGTACTGATAAAATAATTGACAAAAAGACCGACCACATGGAAAGGGAGCACAGAAATAGTCTACATACAAAGAGTAACTTGATTTGTACTTCATTGGTCTGTAATTAAATAGGGAAAAACTAGAAATACTTCTTGGTAGCAGAATAATTATATTTTCATATGGAGGAAAATATAATTTGATATCGATATCAAACCATGCAAAAAATATAAATCAAATGGACCACTAGCTAACTATTGGAAAATAGAACACTTGAACTTTTAAGAGAAAGTTGACTTTGGACCATAGCCCCAAACCCAGTGGCCTGCTGCCTTTTTCTTGTAAATGATGTTTTAATGCAAGTCTGCTTGACCGTTGATTTATGTTTTCTTATGACTGGTTTTACACTAAGCTGGTAGTGTTGAGTTGTCATGACAAAGACTCTACAATTTGTAAAACCATATACATTTACTATGTAGCTAAACTTCATCCTAGAATAAAATGGTCTTATGACTATGGTGAAATAGTTTAAAAAGTTATATGAAAAGCCCAAATTTAACTACATAAGATTAGAAAAAGAAATAAATTTGACATTATTAAACTAAGAACATATGCTTATCAGGTATTATATATAATATATACTTAAAAATCTGAGAACTTATTGAGCCAAAGGTGAAAAATGAACAAAGAATTGAATAAACATATCTCTAACTAAGGTACCTGAGTCACTGATGAAATGAGAAAAGTCACATCTAGTAAGATTGCTTTATAAAATGACAGGCAATATGGAATGTGGACAAACGTGTGGAAATTGAGGTCTTCATGTGCTGTTGGTGAGAATATGAACTTCATGAGGGAACACAGACTCATTTGAGAACAATGTGGCAGTTCCTCAAAGAGTTAAACAAGGATTATATGATCCAATTATAATCCAATATTTCTACACCTGGGTGTATTTCCAAAATAGAAAATAAGCTCACGGAAGATCTTATACATGAATGTTTATACTAGCATTATTCATAATGGACAAAAAGTGAAAACCACACCAATGTATATCAGTTCATAGATGGATTAGAAATTTTAATGCATATGTGCTATGAGATTTTCTAAGTTTCTTTTTTAACTCGTGCATAAAAATATAAAATATTTCATGTTAATGGAATTCTGTGTTGTATTTTGATAACGTACAAATTGTATAAAATTTAAATGAAATTAAATATATTGAATTCCTCAAACATTTACTGTCTTCATGGTGAAAAATTTCAACAAGACATTCTTTTCCCTCATAGAATGGAACATTATTTACTCTACGAAGGAAAGAAGTACTCATAGATACAATAGCATGGATGAATCTTAAAAAAGTATTTTGTTGACTGGCCAGTAAGTTAGCTCAGCAAGTACAAGAGCTCTTTATGGAGGTCTGATGACCCGGTAATTTCAATACCCACGACTCACAGTGGAAGGAGAGACTGGTTTCTGCTCTCATGCTGCACCATGTACATGTCTAGACTCACATGTACAATGCATACTACATACAGTCACACACAGAACAATACATAAAAAATACAATTAAAGCATTGTGTTAATTAAAAGATGCTGGATATAGGGCTAGATAGATGATTCAGCAGTTAAGAATACTTGCTATTCTTCCAGAGGACCTGGGTTCAATTCCCAGCACCCAGTACCATAATTTTAGCTCCAGGGGATCCACCACACCCTTCTGACCTCTGTGGGCACTGCAGGGCATGGATGCACTTACATATATGCAGGAACAACACTTACACACACAAAATTAAATTAAAAAGAAACAAGTTACAAAGATCAACATATTTTATGTTTCTATTTATATGAAATGAACAGATGAACAGAATCCACAGATATTTAAAGTGTGAGAGATTAATGCTGGCCATGGTCTGGGTCAACTGAGAATCTGGTGACTGGTAATGAACATAAGGTGTTCCTTAGAAACTTTGAAAATACTCTGGAATTGTTGCCATTTGTGCAATTTTGTGCATATCTAAAAATCATTGAATTATACTTTTAAAAGCGTAAATGTTATAGCATTTGAGTATGCAATCTCAGTTGCTTTAAGATTGAAAGATTATCTTAGTTCAGTTAAAGCAGATCATATAGGCATTGAAAGGTTGTACTTTAAATGAATGGACGCCCTCACAAATTATTACCATACACCTAAAATATGGCTAAAATTAGAAATGATATTAAATATTGTTAAGTCTAGAGCACTATTTTGTAGCTACTCAACTAAGTGATTTGAAATTGGTTGTTTTTTTTTGTAATATATACTAAATGCATTATATATGCTTATATTAGGATAAGCTATATAACATGCTAAACTTATGACCCAGAAATTATTTTCTTCTTATATAATCAAGAGAAATAAGTACATATTTTCACAAAAGCCTCATAGAATAAATAACCATAGTAGCCCCAGTCATAATCACTCACACTACAAATAGCCCAAATATTAATCACTAGGAAAATAAAAATTATAACCAAATCATACGTTGAACTAATACTTAAGTGTAGACAATCGGTTAGATTGATGAGGGACAAGCCCTGCACAGGTAATTCTCAGCATGCTGGCTACTACACTTAAGTTGCTAATGGTTGGAAACTGAACAGAATGTAGCTAGAAGAACTTTCTGGAATTTAGTAACATTCCATATTCTAAAATATTTAATGGATGCATAGGCAGACATGAATTTAAAAATCAACTCCCTTGTACATTTTATATGCTGATATTTTGAATACTTCACTGTATGCTTCAATATCTCATTTGTAAAAATAAAAAAAAAACCTAACAGACAAAAATAGGAAAGAGAAGCTATAAGTTCTTCTCATTTAAGAAAAAATAAAACCCAAATTACATTTTGACAATTGAAGCCATCAAAGAATGATATGATAGAAAACATAAACTTTCACCATTATTTTGTAAACTAACAAAAAGAGAATGCTATAAGAATGAAAATATCCCAATATGTAGAATAAGTCCAGCTTTGTCAGGGACTTCTTACCTTGATCTTTTTTTTAAATTTAATCATTTCATAGCATTTTATTTGGAACAAATGAAATCCTTCTTGAATTAGCAACATTTGAAGAAGAATATCTTGATATTATTTGCTCTATCTAACAGTATCTCAGCCTTCAATCTTCCAAGTCAATAGTATAAACAAAATAATTTGTTTCTCAAATATTCATTTGTTGTCCTACTTAAAACCCTTCAATGGCTTCCCATTGTGTAAAGCCATGGCTTTTGCTTTCCACTCTGCCTGCAGATTAGAATAACCAGGAAGTTTTGAAAAAAAATTCCCTGTGATCATTGGATCTCAACACATCAGAATCTTGGGAGACGGCAGCTTGGGCACAGGCACCTGAAGCTGTTTAGTTGACTCTATGATGGATTCAGAGAACCACTGCTCATTTACTATTATCTGAACTGCTCATGTTCTTCTGTGTGGCTATTTTGTTCCCACTTACTGTACCTTTTTTGGGAGATAGTACCTTTCTTATAAGACGTAGTTGTGTAATCTCTTTGCAAGGTTTTCCCTTATTCCCCCTGTCCCCAAGCTGAATTAGATCCCTCATATCAGTTTATTATAGTAGATATCACTTTCTATTACAGTTTGAATAGCATAAGGTTTCATTAAGCTGGCCTTTCACCTCCTATTCCTATCTCTAGTGTCTAGCACTGGATAGAGCATAAAAATCAAATAAAAGTTGAATGAATGCATAAATAAGTCTTATTTTGAGAATTTGCAGGAGTACATTCCTTCCCAGATTGCCTTCAGCTAACCCAACAAACAATACCATCTTCACAAAATATATAAATCTATTTTAAGGAAAGTCTGGGAAAATAAGTTTGTAGTAATGAACATGAGTCATTAACTCCATTCGAACAAGGTAAAGCGCAAAAGAACATATATAGAAGAGTCTTTCAAAATATTATGCACAGTAGTCTGAAAACTACATGTAGCAAACATGGTATTCTTGGTGAAAAGCAGGGAAAGCAACAATAGCTTCTGCATACATCAAAAGTGTTACGTTGACGCTGAGGAGAGTTTCTTAGACAAAGAAGACTGGTGTGAAGGAAACATGCAGAAAGATAGTTTGACTATTTGACATCCCTTGAGTAAGAATTCTGAGCATCACGACTGAACAAAAATTGACTGTGTAAAAATTGAAGGACAAAAAACCAGGCATATTTTCTTTTTACAATTTCACTGTTTTCATGACTGCAGGATGGATTGTAGTAAAAGGAAGTGAGTTAAGGGGCAGTCAAAGATGAAAATTGAAAATGCTTCTTGCCCTGAGCCTGCCATGGATATTTTTCTTTGCAGTTTTGTCAAATGATTATGAGCATCATCCTAATTAAATCTAGTAAAATGAAATATTTTTTGGTCTTTTTTTGAGACAAGGTCAAATGCAATCTTAATAGAGTTTGTGGAAAGGATGATTTTCACAAATATTTACCACATCATGTGGTCATTTGTTGGAGAAACTGGAATCATTCTATGCACTTTAATTTGGCATGATTTATCAAGATAGAGACAAGGTGAAACCGACAGCTTCTTTTTGCTGTGTATGTAGCTACTGAATCCATTTTCCAAAACCACAGATAGACCCTCAGTACTACAGATTCTTTTATAATTCTTAATAGATACCCAATTGCTAAATTTCCTTAGTTAAACGGTGTCAAAAGGCTGTAAGCTTTGTTGTCACTGACAGAGGTTTAAGAAAACTTGTGGATTTAATATCTTTCTTTGGAACTTTCACACAAATTTAGGGGGAGGATGGGGACTGTAGGGATTACTGCTGTTGCTGAAGACAAGACTACAAGCACACCATACATAGTTTCTTCCTTTTTCTCATACAGAATTCTGGTAAAATCTGTCTGGCTTATCTTTTGATTCTGCTATTCGTTTTCATGCTTTCCCCTTCCATTGTCTGTGAGTAGGGTCTCACGCTAGTCTCTCTGAGACCTAACCTACTTTACTCTGAGAAATACAAAGAACAAGGTGAATTATTTATTAATCTGTAGCCAGAATCACAACCCCAGCTTTTATATTTTATTGGGCACCATATAGTGACTGTGCCATTTTTTTTTTGTTGTTTTTATTTTGCAATTTCAGTTTTCTTTTTTTTTAATTGATGTTTTGTGTATTTCATACATCATTTTCCAATTCAGTTCAGGCATATATCTCCTTCCCTTCCCCCTACCCCACCCCTACCCATCCCAGATCATGCATTCTGCTGTAACTTTTCTGCATCTTTCTCTGTTTTTTTTTGTTTTGTTTTCATTTTTTTTAACAATATGTGATAATCTGTGAGTACAAGCATTCTTCATGTAAAACCAATTTGCGAGCAGTTGTGCCCAAACCCACACAGCTCATGGGTCCCACCATCCAGCAGGGGGGGAGGGGCTTGTATGTTCAATCAAGTTGATCAAATGAGTGTCCAGTCTCTATTGTTATAGTTTTACCATTAGCCCCAATCGTAGCCCTTACATTCTACCACGCCCCCTCTTCCACAGATTGTTCCCTAGGCTTAGAAAAGGGGCACAGGTAGATGAGAAGCAAAACAGTCTACTTTCTCTGGAGCTGTTGTCTTGGTCTCTAGTCAATTCTGGCTGTTTTCTTTCATGGGCTGCCAGCTTGTCCAGGCATAACCTTTCGATCCTACTCATGAAGCACATGCAATTAGATGTATAGGTACTTAAACAGTATAATATATAGCCTTTCGATCCTACAAGTGAAGCACACACAATTAGATATATAGGTGTTTAAACAGTACTAATTGTTATGGTAGGTTTCTTTGGTATAGACACAGATGTTTGGATGGTATTTTAATCCATGAATTACATTTTCTTCTGTTAAGTATGACAGGGTCTTCGTGTGGCTTATAACGTCTCCTAACCATTAGAGGATGTAAGCTTGTGGCATCAGCCGTGGGTTATTCCTCCAAGGAGAGAGCTAATAGCCAATTAGATTTGGGATACACAGACATATGGCTGCCACTGCTGCACAGTATTTCCAGGCAGACGAGGTGTAGCTGGTGCAGACGGAGGAGTCTTGCTTGACTCAAGCCATTTTGATAAGAGGCATATTGAGTATGCTGGCTTTACACACAATATTATTGCCACAGCTCTCTGACAGGGATTGAACAATCTCTCCTTGTCGTTTCCAAAGCAACTTTGGTCAAATAAGGGTGAAGATTGTAAGATTAGTATGACTTTTTTTCAACATATCCTTTCTCTCTGTCTGTGAGGCAACATGGATCGGTACCTTGATGCAACTAATATTTTTTTCTTCAGTATTTACTTTTGTGTATATATTGCCTCTTCTTTGACATCCTTTAATGCTTTTTTTTAGTATTGAATGGCTTTACACTCGGTTACTAGAGATAGGGACTGCTCAAAAATAATTTTCTATATTGGAAACTTTGTCCTATTTTAAAAACACTTGATATTGTTTCTTTCAAGACCATAAAAAGAAGTAAGGGATTGTGTTATATCCTGATCACCATTATATACTAATAAAGTCATTCCCTTGGTTTGTTACATTAAGGGAATTCCTAATATGAAATATACTATATTTGAGACAAAGCATTATTTTTATTTTTGAATCTTGATAGTGCAATGTTGTGAGTCATCCCCAGGGTTCTGAGAAGTGCTGAGTATAAGCTGTAAAGTTGCAAGATATGAAGAAATCTGTGGATGTGTTATTTATTTTTTTGCAGTTTGCAAAATAGCATCTACTAATTACATTTTTGCCCACGAATGGATTATTTTCTTATTATATTAGTCTTATAGCTTTTAAGGCTTACTACCACAGGAGGTAGTATACCTCAATATATATTCATCCCAGAGGAAAAAGGAGTTCATATACAATGATTATGTCCGACTTTGCTGACAGACTTTTCTTTAAAAGTTTTCCTATGTTTGGATTCTCATAATCCCAGTATATACCTATACAGCTCCAGAGAGAATTATATTTTCTTAAATGGGGTCACAGTATCTATCAATATGAATTGTCTAGATTCTGAGATTGCATAAATGTGAAGAAAAGGCACTTTGCAACATTTTTAAACATTGCATACAAAAGTGAACAATTATCTAATTTGAGAATTAATATTATCATTCATTTATGATATTCTGAGGTATCAGTCATAAGCCTGAATTGACTTACTGTGATCGTTGTCTACCTTCCCCCCTCCCCGCAAAGCAGAATATAACTTTAAATTTCCATTTTATATAAAGCCACATGTGACTATGGAAGTAGATTTTTATGCTATTCTTAAAAGGGATAAAAGTCAGAATTTCGTATTATGATTGAAAATCATATGATTAACCTCACTTAAATGAAATAAGTGTAAATGAAAATATCTGCCCATTTAGTTTACATTTGGAAACAAAACTAGTAGCCTTTGAAGGATTGTTTTAGTCTCCTAATTTGTGGATGATCTTGTCAAATATATTTTCTTTTTTATAAAGTACAAATGTATGGTAAAGATAAATCTAATACCATTTCCCAGATGCAAGGAAAGCTCATCTTTACTAGTATTATTCAGCTTGCAGAACCGTAATGTTTTAGCGTGTTGATCTGTATACAGTATAAGGAAAGTTAAGAAGAATCAAGCATTTCTGAAAAGTCTTGTATTCACATGTGAAAATGTCTTCCTTGTGGTATTTTAGAGACAGAAGGTGTCTATATTTTGGAATATGGTGTTTGATGTGCTCTAGAGTCAAAACACAAAAGCATATATGTATCTAAAAGGGAGGTAGAGAGATCTTCTTACCAAACTTAAATTCAGCTGTCTTAATGTACCAGCAGTAAGTTTAAGCAGTTTGGTGTTCATTTCTTCCAGCTGTAAACTTACACCTTCAGCACTTTCATTTAAAGTATTTCAAAAGAGACATGCTGGAAATTCCTTGCTAAGCATGAAACTGCCAAAGCAAGCTCTGTGAGTTCACACTTGGTAGAGGATGTTAATTAAAAGTGAAGAGTCAAAACAACACAATTCAATTAAGCGCTTGAAGGAAACCTGGAACTCACAAATCAGGGAGGCCATATTGATGAAAAAAGTAGAACTTTTAACATTCTAAGAGATAGCCTAGCGGTTAAGAGCACCGATGCTCTTGCAGAGGACCCGGGTTTGATCCCCAGCACCCACATGGCTGCTAAGAACCGTCTGTAACTCCAATTCCAGGAGAACTCCAGTTCCAGGGGAATCCGAGACCCTCTTCTGACCTCCGCGGCATTGCACGACACGGGTGCACAGACCTGCATGCAGACAGTACATTCATACACATACAAAGATAAATAATAATAAAAAAATATTTTAAAGCAGGTTCTATAAACATTTTTCATTAAGACATTTTTTGAATATTTGATGAAAGTTTTATAGTTTTAAGAGATCACAGCATATTGTCTATTATATTTCTAGATGTTGTTGCTTTGGTAGCTGTTTCATATCCTAAAAATGTGTAGGAGACAGTGATTATATTTTTATTGTTTTTTTTTTTTAAAGACAGGGTCTCATTGTGTAACTCTGGGTGGCCTGAAATTTGTTATGTAGACCAACCTGGCCTCAAACTCACAGAAATCCTTGTACCTCTGGCCCCTGAATATTGGTATTAGAGATGTGTGCACCATGTCTGGCCCACCAGATTATTATTAACAATCACTGTAAGTGTTTTTGTCTTTGAAAATATGGTGTATTTCGTAGGTATATATGTATGTATGCTAGTAAGTACAAAATTTCATATATATTTGTATATATATATATATATATATATTTGATAAAAATCCCCTGTTATCCTCTCTTACACCTTTCCACAGCCCAGCAAATCCATTCTTTCTAATTCCCACTCCTACATTCATGTTGAAGTTGTGTGTCCTCCACTGCCTGCATGAGTATGGGTGCCTGGTGATTTGCACCAGCCAGTGGCTGCACCCCTGAGGAATATAATTTTCCCTCCTCCTGCAAACTTTCACTACTATACCTCCTGTGGGATGGAGAGGGTCTTATAAGGCCCTCCTCCATCCACAGTGGAATCCTGTTGGGCCCAGTCTTGTTCAAGTCTTGTGCAAATAGCCACTGTTACTGAGAGATCATTCATAGGTGCAATTGCCATGTCATTTCTAGAAGACAGCATTTTACAGCAGTCCTTCTTGTTCTGTAGCTGATATATTCTTTCCATCCTTTCTATGATCATAGTAGTATATCCCTATATATTACTCATGAATTAGGAAGTCAGGTATCATTTATTCTTACTGGAGGAGTGTAAGTCCTTATATTTATATTGCCATCTTTTTAGATATCACTAACAAAAACTTTACCTTTTATATGTAATACCAGCATCATTTATTTTTCCACAGAGGAATTCTAATAGCTACATTTTAAAATTCATGCTGGGTATGGTGGTGCATTCCTTTATTCTCCACACTTAGAAGGCAGAGGCAGGCAGATCTCTGTGAGATGGAGGCCAGCCTGGTCTACATAGCAAGTTCCAGACCAGCCAAGGCTACAAAGTGAGACTATGTTTCAATTTCCCTTCACCCCCACACCAACTAAACTCTAAAGAGCGGGCGTGGTGGAGCACACCTTTAATCCTAGCACTTGGGAGGCAGAGGCAGGCGGATCTTTGTGAGTTCAAGGCCAGCCTGGTCTACAGAGTGAGTTCCAGGACAGCTGTGGCTACAGGGAGACCCTGTCTTGAAAAGACAAATAAAATAAAAATAAAAACCAAAAATATATAAAATACTGCAAATTTTAGGACCCTTATTGGAAACTGAGTAACTCTCTTGTGTGTGTGTGTTGTTTGTGTGTGCATATGTGTATGAGCATATGCTTGCATGCATGTGGACATGGATGTGTGTGCACATGTGTGTGTGTTGTATGTGTGTGCACATGTGTATGAACATATGTTTGCATATGTGTGGACATGGATGTGTGTACACATGTGTGTACACACATCCATGTGTGTGTGGCTGAGGTTTATTGTGAATCTTCCTCAAGCACTCCCCAGTTAATTCAGTGAGGAAGTTAGTCTTAATTGATCCCAAAGATTGTTGTTAGAGCTTGTATAGATAGCCAGTTTGCTCCAGGGATCTGCTGTCTCTGCCTCTGAGTACTGGAATTACAGGTGGGTTTCCATTCCTACCTGAAAATATTTTAAGTGGGTTATGGGGATCTGAGAACAGGTCCTTGCAAGTACTTTATTCACTGGGTCATCTGTCAAGCCTCAACACTCCTGAATATTATATCAATTCTTTCATGCTTTATTTATGGGCAAGTTTTCCTTCCTTATACATTACTGGAAATGAAGATTTTAGTATGAAATTATTTAAAAATTTTAACCTTATCTCAATTCCAACCTTAAAGAGGTTAATGTATGATATAGCTTTACAGAGAGGTATTGAATACTATACATTTAATTCCTTAAAAAATATTCTTCACAAAAAAATAAAATAAAATAAAAAAGTAAAGGATGAGCGTGGTGGCACATGCCTTTAATCCTAGCACTTGGGAGGCAGAGGCAGGTGGATCTTTGTGAGTTCAAGGCCAGCCTGGACTACAGAGTGAGTTCCAGGACAGCTGGGACTACAGGGAGACCCTGTCTTGAAAAGACCCAAAACAAAACAAATAAAAGATGTTTTTCTCTCCTATCACCAATGCTTTTCCTTGATTTTATGTTCCAGATCCTTTTTTATTGAGCTATAATTTTTTTGGGGGGGGGTTAGATACAGGGTCTCCCTGTAGCCCCAACTGTCCTGGAACTCACTCTGTAGACCAGGCTGGACTGGAACTCATAAAGATCCACTTGCCTCTTCCTCCTGAGTGCTAGGATTAAAGGCATGTGCCACCATGACTGGCTTGAGCTATAATTTACATAGAAAGATATTTGGTATTGACAGTCCTTTAAACATTAGCCATTTTGGTTAGTATATAATGAGCATATCATGGTTTTCATTTGTATTGATTAGCTGATAGCTGATTGCTGAAGACTGATGACATTAGACACTGATATCTGATTACTAGCCATTTGATTATCTTCTTTGTAAAGTGTGTAAGAATTTTATTCACTTTTTGCATTGAGAAGTTCCTCGTCTACAAAATGTTGAAGGAATGCTGTATGTAAATTTAACATGAGCTTCTGTTAGAGTTATCGCTTATAGCTATAATTGCCTAGTCTGTGGTTTGAGAATTCATTTCTTTATTTTTTTATTATATATACTTTCTTTTATTTCATTTTTTTAACAATAAGTAGTAAGTTATGAGTACAAGCATCCTTCCTGTAAAACCAATTTGCAAGCAGTTGTGTCCAGACCCACACAACCCAAAGATCCCACCATCCAGCTGGAGGAGCTTGTATGTACAATCAAGTCGATCAAATAAGCGTCCAGTCTATATTGCTGTAGTTTCACCATTCACCCCAATCGCAACCCTTACATTGTACTATGCCCCCTTTTACACAGATTATTCCCTAGGCTTAGAAATGGGGCACAGGTGGATGAGAAGCAAAACAGTCTACTTTCTCTGGAGATGTCATTTTGGACTCTGATCAGTTCTGGCTGTTTCCTTTCATGGGCTGACAGTTTGTCCAGGAATAACCTTTCGATCCTACTAATGAAGCACAAGCAATTAGATATATAGGTATTTAAACAGTACTAATTATTATGGTAGGTTACTTTGGTATAGACTCTAAGGAGAAAGCTAATAGCCAATTAGATTTGGGATATACAGACATATGGCTGCCACTGCTGCACAGTATTTCCAGGCAGGTGAGGTGTAACTGATGTTGAGTGAGGAGTCTTGCTTGACTCAAAGAGACCAATATTTGCTTATTGGTTTAGTGGCCTTTGGTAACACTCTCTGGTATTCCAGAGACCAACTGTACACTTGCAAATGCTGTCTCAATACATCTTTCCCATGCTTACATTAGGTCTTTGACAGCAGGGCCTTACTGCCTCTCTTCTTGCAGGTATCCCAGTTTACAGGCAAGAAGCCTTTACCTTTTGGGGGCGGCTTGGATCCCCTGGCCAACATCTCCTTGGCAGAATAATCCATTGTTCATATCAGAGCTCTCCTGTATTAATATATTTTGCTTAAATGCACAGCTTAAAGAGACTTTATTATTATATTTGATACTGAATAGGGAATAATCCTTTTTCACAGTTCCTATGTCTATTAGTCAAATAAAGAAAGCAATTTTACCAGTTTTATAAGAGATTACCCCTATAACAGTCAGCTCTAATTTACAGTTAGAGAATGACTTCATTACCAGCATGTTTTCCTTTGTTCTATGAAAAGGAGTTAAGAAAGTCTCTCTTATTAAAAGTTTGCGGCCCCTAGAAGGTAAGGTTCATTAGGACTCATTATAAACAGTTGTTACAAATAGGATCCACAGAGATGTTGATGCCTGTAGCAGTCTGAGGTTTTTCTTCCTTTTACTGTTTGGATGGGCCAACTTCTCTGCTGGTATTTCTTGGTACATCCTACACAATGCAAGGCTGTATCTTTTCTTTCTCAGCCATTAAGTTGGTGACATTTTGACCTGTGGGAACATACAAATCTTTTCCCATAGTTAGTTTTAAGATTAAATTGAAAAATTTTTGACAAAAAAAGTTAAATATATAACTGTATCCCCCCTTTTTTATTTTAGGTTTTTATTTTTTGACCCATGAGTCTCAAAAAGGCAGCTGTAGTACACATACCTATAGGGAGGAATCAAGGTATAGATTTCATTAAATTTATCCAAGCTGTTTTGGGTGACTGTACGTTGTTAATTTGGGAAGCAAACTTAAATCCTTAAGTTAAATTATCCTACAGGTAAAAGAGAATGTTACAAGATGATACTGTATAACACAAAAATTATAGAGAACATTTGTATATGTTAATCCCAAAGTTATTGTTATACAGATTTTAAGTAAAACAAATGTGGAAAACAACAATTTACATTTCCAATTAACTTAGATGTATTACTGTTTTTATTAAAACCTTTAAACCAATGTTGTTTAATATAAATATTTTTATTTTTACTAAGTCCTAAAATACCATGTAATTTGTAGATAGTTTGGGCATGGATACTTGTTGAACTCACGTCAATTCAATATACATTAATCGAATATAGACCCATGTCCCATGTCCCTCTCCCTACCCTCCTACCCCTCCAGATTCACCATTTCAGCCAGTTTTCTGATGCAGTCTTTCTGTTGTTGTTCTTCCGATATGCATCTCTCTCCACAAGAAATATTTACAATTGTGTTAGTGATGCTAGCATCCACAGATGAGGGATACCATTCGTCGTTTGTTTTTCTGGGACTGTGTTACTTCACTTAACATAATATCTTCTATCTCGATCCATTTACCTGCAAAGTTCATGATGTTGTCTTTCTTTACCACTGCATAGAACTCCATTCTGTACATGTACCACATTTTCTCTATCCACTCATCAGTTGAGGGGCATTTGGGTTGGTTCCAGCTTTTTGCTATTGTGAACAAAGCTGCAATAAATATAGCTGTGCATGTATTTCTGCAGTAAGATGACTCTTGTGGGTATATACCCAGGAGTGGTATGACTGGGTCAAAGGACAAGCTCATTTTGAGTCTTCCAAGGGTTCTCCACACTGCTTTCCATAGTGGCTGTACAAGTTTACATTCCCACCAGCAATGGATGAGCGTTTCCCTTTTCTCACAACCTCTCCAGCAATTGATATCACTTGTTTTCTTGATCCTGGCCAGTCTTATCAGAGTGAGATTATATCTTAAATTGGTCTTAATTTGCATTTCCCTAATTATTAGTGATGCTGAACAGTTTTTAAGATGTTTCTCAGCCATCTCTAATTCCTCCTCTGTGAAGTCTCTATTCAGTTCTTTGCTCCATCTTTTGAGTGATTCACTTGTTTTCTTCTTTGTTTTTTGAGTAGTTTGCATACTCTGGAAATTAATGCTTTGTCAGATGTATCTGCTGTGAATGTTTCCTCCCACTTTGTGGGTTTTCTCTTCACTTCTTTTATTGTTTCCTTTGATGTACAGAAGCTTTTGAGTTTAATGAGGTCCCATTTGTCAGTTGTCCATCTTATTTCTTGTACAGCTGCTGTATGATTTAGGAAGTCTTTTCCTATGCCTATATCTTGTAGTCTGCTGCCAAGTTTTTTTCTATCGCCTCCAGAGTTTTGGGTTTCACATTGAGGTCTTTGATCCATCTGGAATTGACTTTTGTACAGGGCTAGAGGCAGGGGCTTAATTTCATTCTTCTACAGGTGGTGATCCAGTTTGGCCAACACCACTTGCTAAAGATGCTGTCTTTCCTCCATGTGTCTTTTTGGCCCCCTTGTCAAATATGAGATGGCTGAAATTATATGTGCTCAATTTTGGACCTTCAGTCTTGTCAACTGGTCTGTTTTTGTGCCAATACCGAGCTGTTTTTTTTTTTTACTATAGCCATGTAGTATAGTTTGAAGTCTGGTATAGAGATCCCACCTGTATTGCTGTTTTCGCTCAGGGTTGCTTTGGCTATTTGGGGTCTTTTGTTTTGACAAATGAAATTAACGATTTTTTTCAAGCCTGTGAAGAAACTCTTGGGGATTTTGATTGGGATTGCATTAAATCTGTACAAGAGTTTGGGTAGAATGTGCATTTTTACTATATTTATTTTCCCAATCCATGAGAATGGGAGGTTTGTCCATCTTCTAATGTTTTCTTCAATTTCGTTCTTCAGGGGTTTAAATTTTTTGTTGTAGAGATCCTTGGTATCTTTGGTTAAGTTTGTTCCTAGGTATTTTATTGGTTTTGAGGCTATTGTGAGTGGGAAGGTTTCTTTGTATTCCTTCTTCAGTTGCTCCTTGTTAGTGTAAAAATAGGCTACCGGTTTTTCTGGATTTATTTTGTATCCTGTCACTTTACTGAACCTTTTAATCATTTCTAGTTTTCTGGTGGAGTTCTTAGCATCCTTTAAATAAATGATCATATCATCATCAAAAAGGGATAGCTTGACTTCCTCTTTTCCAATTAGAACTCCTTTAATTTACTTTTCTTGCCTTATTACCCTAGCAAGGGTTTCAAGCACTATATTGAAAAGGAGTGGTGACAGGGGGCAGCCTTGCCGATTTCCTACCTTTAAGGGGAATGCTTCTGTTGTTTCCCCATTTAGGAAGATATTGGGTGTGGGTTTCCTGTATATTACTTTGATTACATTGAGGAATGATCCCTCCAATCCAATTCCTTCTAGGACTTTAAGCATGAAGGGATGCTGGATTTTGTCAAAGGCTTTTTCTGTGTCAATTGAGATGATCACTTGGTTTTTGTCTTTCAGTCAATTTATTTGTTTGATGATATTCATTGATTTTCATATGTTGAACTATCCCTGCATTTCTGGTATGAATCCAACTCTGTCATGGTGGATGATCTTCTTGATGTGGGTCTGTATGCAATTTGCAAGTATTTTATTTAGAATTTTTGCAACTGTGTTCATTAATGAAGTGGATCTATAGTTCTCCTTTTTAGTTGTATCTTTGCCTGGTTTTGGTAATAGCATGATGCTAGCTTCATAGAAGGAATCTGGGAGATCTCCCTCCGTTTGTATCCCTCTAAACAACTTGAGTAGTAATGGTTGTAAATCTTTTTGAAACGTTTTATAGAATTCTGCTGTGAAATCATCTGGGCCTGGGCATTTTTTGTTGGGAGGCTTCTTATTACATCGTCAATTTCTTCATATGTTATTGGTCTATTTAGGCTTTTGATCTCTTCTTGGTTGAGCTTTGTTGATGCCCAGGATTTCAGATACTCACCCTTTTCTTCTAGGTTTTCAAACTTAGTGGAGTATAGGTTTTTGAAGTATTCCCATATGATTGTCTGGGTCTTTTCATTGTCTGTTGTGTTATTTCCCCTTTCATCACAGATTTTATTGATTTGGAGGTTTTCCATATTTCTTTTGGTTAACTGGGCTAGAGGTCTGTCTATCTTGTTTATTCTCTCAAAGAACCAACTTTTGGATTCATTGATATTTTTGTATTGCTTTCTTTGTTTCTATTTCATGGATCTCTGCTCTGATTTTTGTGTTTCTTCTTGTCTGCAGCGTTTAAGAGTCATTTGTTGTTGTCTCTCAAGTATTTTTAGCTGCAGTGTTAGATCGTTCACTTGTGCTCTTTCTGTTTTTTTAATGTAGGCACTTAGAGCTATAAACTTCCCTCTTAGGACTGCTTTTAAATTGTACTGCTTTTAAAGTGTCCCATAGGTTTTGTTGTGTTGTATTATCATTGTCATTCAGTTCCAGGAATGTTTTTATTTCTTTCTTTATTTCTTCCTTGACCCATTCATTATTCAGGAGAGTGTTGTTTAGTCTCCATGTGTTCTTGTAGGTTGTAGGGCTTATCCTGGTGTTGATATTGAGTTTTATTGCACTGTGGTCTGATAGAATGCATGATATTATTTCAATCTTTTTGTATTTGTTGAGTTTTTCCCTGTGTCCCAGTATATGGTCTATTTTGGAGAATTTTCCATGGGGTGCTGAGTAGAAAGTGTATTCTCTGGTGTTTGGGTGGAATATTCGATAGATGTCTGTGAGGTCCATTTGGTGTATTGTATCATTCATTTCATAAGTCTGTCTGTTTATCCTTTGTCCTGTTGATCTGTCTAAAGGACTTAGTGGGGTATTGAGGTCCCCTACTATTAGTGTGCTTGGGTTAATCTGTGCCTTGAGATACTGAAGAATTTCCTCTATAAATTTTGGTGCACTGGAGTTTGGTGCATATATATTCATGATTTTGAGATCTTCATCATCAATTGTTCCTTTAATAATGATGTAATGGCCCTCTTTGTCTCTTTTGATTTCTTTCCTTTGAAGTATATTTTGTCTGATATTAGAATAGCAACACCTGCTTTCTTTTTGGTACCATTTGCTTGGCATACATTCTTCCATCCCTTCACCTTAAGTTGGTGCCTATCCTTGAAATTGAGATGGGCTTCCTGTAGACAGCATATAGATGGTAGATGGATTTTGTTTCCTAATCCCTTCTCCCAGTCTATGTCTTTTGATTGGGGAGTTTAGTCCATTAATATTTAAGGTTATAATTGAAAGATGGATGTCGCTTCCTTTTGCCTTATTATCCATTTAGACTTTTTGTCTCAGATTCTACTCCTATGGTTATGTTTTTATTAGTTTCTTTTCCTAGGTGCTTGGAGATAGTTGCTCCTCTCTTCTGCCCTTTTAATTGCTTCAAGTATTTTCTGAAGAGTTGGTCTTCTGGACATGTATTCTGTCATCTTGTTTAAGTCCTGGAAGATTCTTCTCTTTCCTTCAACTATAATCGATATTTTTGCTGGGTATAGTATTCTGGGTTGGCATCCCTAGTCCTTTAACATTGGGAATGCTTTGCTCCATGTTCTTCTTGCTTTCCTGGTTTGTGCTGAGAAGGCAGTTGTAATTCTGATTTGTTTCCCTTTGTATGTGACTTGTTTTTCTTTTGTAGAGTTCAGAATTTTGTCTTTGGTTTGGGCATCTAGCATTTTAACTATGACATGGCATAGGGTGTTTCTTTTCTGATCTTGTCTATTTGGAGTCCTATATGCTTCTTGTATTTGTATGGGCTTGTCTATTTTTAGTTTGGGGAAATTTTTATCTATTATTCTGTTGACGATCTGATCAATACTATTCTCTTGAGATTCTTCTCCTTCTTGTATTCCTATGATGTGGAGGTTTGATCTTTTCATAGTGTCCCATATTTCCTGGTTGTTCCACTTTTGTGTATTTTTAAAGTTTTCGTAATCTTTGTTTGAGCTTTTAAGTTGTTCTGTGTTATCTTCCGGATCTGATCTTCTTTGTTCTGCTTCCTCCATTCTATTTCTGAGGCTTTTTCCATTCCTTTCTTCTTGATTGGATGAGTGTTGTATTTACCTTTTCATTTCATCCTGTGATTTCTTTAGTATTTCATTTCCTTTTTGAGCTTCTCAATCTCTTCTTGGTGCTCCTCACTTTGCTGGTTGGCTTCCTTTTTCAGTTTTTCTACTTCCTTCTGGAGTTTGTTTTTTTTCCTCCCTCTAGTTCTTTCTGGAGCTTTTTAATTCTCTTCTTTTAGTTCTTTCCAAAGGTTTTCATTGTATCCCTCTAGGTCCTTTTGGAGTGTTTCATTCTCTCTCGTTAGTTCTCTGACTTCTTTATTTTCCTTCATTTCTCTGCATAGGTCTGCAATTATTCCTCTAAGGTCTGTTTCTTGGGTCAACTCCAGGGGGATCCTGCTGTAGCTATCTCCTACAGGGTTGGTAGAGCTTGGCGCGAAATTATCCTGCACCTTTCCCCTGTTATTCATTTGCCATGTCCCTGGCATGAGCTTTCCCACCCCCTTTTTTTTGCCTGTGTTCCAATGCCAATCACAAATGTCTTTTCACTATGTTGAAGGCTTATTTTGCTTGCCTACTTCCGACACGTTTTTTTTCCTCCTCCTTGTTTATGGGGTGTTGACTTTTCTATGTTTCAGGCTTTCAATTTTGTTCATATATTGGATATTGGAAGTCTAAGTCACTATTCCCTTCCTGTTCTGATGGTTCTCAAAAAAATCCACTTGGACACTCTCTCCTCAATTTCAGTTTTGGGGTGGTTGCTTGACTTAGCCCACGCCCCCTACCTGTCTAGAGCAGGACTGGGCTCTTACCTGTGCTTCAGGTGGTCTTAGCAAGCAAGGCCCAAAACTGAGCACCCAGCACACAAACTTACTATGGCGCCACAGCCGCTGCTGGCTGCAAGGGGGAAGGGTGACCCAGCCCAGACTGCCACAGCCTACAAGGGTTTAGGGTTTAGACCCAAGCAGGCAGGCCTACAGCACCCCTGCCACAAACCAGCGAATCAATTATCCAACAACTCAAGAGTCAATCTATTCTAGGATCTACCTGTCTGGAACAGCACCAGGATCTTACCTGTGCTTCAGGTTGTCTTAGCAAGCAAGACCTGAACCTGAGCACCCCGCACACAAACTCACTATGGCACCAGAGCCAATTCATTTCTTTATTGACAGCTTTGGATGAAAGACTAACTTTCTTTAATTTGAGACAAGGTCTCACTGTCTCACTATTCGAGGCCAGCATGGAACTCACTGTAGCTAAAGTGGACCTCAAACTTAAAATGCTACCTCAGAAGCTCTATTTCTGGGACTGCAAGCATGAGTGACCATGCCTTCCTAAGACTATAGTTCTTTAAGTCCAATTTATCCATTATTTCCTTTTAAGTTAATTTTTTTGAGTAATATAAAATCTGCACGATTTTATATTATAAAAAATATAAAATCTGCACGATTTTATATTATAAAATATATAAAATCACGATTGGGAAGAGATTGTCCTATGTTCATACCCAGATGATTTATAATGAAACTAGATTTCATTTTCATGCATTGTATGAGGTAATGTTTATTTGGCCTAATTTTCAATAAGGATGTCCTGTTATTAGAGCAACATTTATTGAAGACTTTCCTTTATCATAAGAATTGCTTTTATAGCTTGGTAAAATATCAATAGACTGTACAAGTATAGATCTAATCTTGCTTCTATTCTCTTGCATTGATCTCTCTATCTGTGCTTAACCTACTACCACACTGTCTTGATAGCTGTAGATTTATAGTAAGCCTGAATATCAGATAGTGTAAATCCTTCAATTTTGGCTTGACTTTCAGAAGGATTTCTGTGACTATTTGGGGTCATTTGTGTTTCCATATATATATTAGAACTGACTTACCTGATTTTTTTAAGCATGCTGAGATTTTAATGGAGATTAGGCTGAAGGCATAGATAAATTATGAATTATGATAGAATGGACATCTTAACATTGTTGGTTATTCTGAGCCATAAACATCATGTATCTTCTAGTAATTTAGGCCTCTTTCAGTTTCTTTAAGCAATGTTTTGTAACTTTTAGTGTAGAGGTCTTGTACATATTTAAATGAACGACCTAATCACACTTACATGAATTGGAGGACAACCAGTCGAAATCATTTCTAAGTATATTATCTTACTTAGATCCAACTGTAAATATTATTAATTTTTAATTTAATGTTAAAATTTTGCTAGCATTTGAATATAATTGCTTTCTGTATGTGGTCTTACATTATGTGACCTTGCTAAATTAATTTATGAGTGTTAGAAATATTTCCTGAAAAATTCTATAAGCTAAATTTTGTCAGCTGCAAGTAAAGGCAGTTTAGCTTTTCGTTTTTGATAGTTTTCAATGACTTACTTTACTGGCTTGGACTACCAAGAAAATGCTGGTGAGAAATATTGACAGCATGGTTCTAGACCTTATTCCAAATAACAACCCTGTCATTTTATACATTCATTTTGATATTAACTTTGTAATATCTTCTGTAGTACTGGGAACCTTTCTCCTTTTTTATTTAAAGTTGCCAAAGAATTTCTTATTGCAAATGCATCTTGAGATTTGTAAAATGCTTCATTTGCATCTTTTGAGAGGAATTTATACTTTTTTCCCTGTTAGTGTGTTGAAGTGTTGAGTAGCATCAATTGATTTATCTTTCCTGTGTGTTCAGCTTTGAATCACCTAGATAACCCTATTAGGCCATAATGTTTTATTCTTTTTCCTTCTTGATATCTTCAGTTTACAGATATTTTGTTATGGACAGTTTATATTTATATATCTAAGGGAAATTCACATTTTATTTCCTTCTATTGCCATTGCCTGATTTTCTTTTCTTTTCCATTATTTCAGTATATCCAGAATTTTATTGATCCATCTTAGGTAAAAGAAATCTTTTTTATTATTTACTCTGATTTTTGTCAGCTTTTTGTTTTTTTTTCATTTCAACTACATCATAGCAAGTTTTTTGATTTGTTTGAATTTTAATTTGATCTTCCATTTAAGCTTACCTAGGATTTTGGTTAGGTAATGAATTTAAAATTTTATTATTTTCAAAAATTAGTATTTAAAGCAGTCAGCTTCTTTCTTGACCCTGCCAAAGGCACTTGACAAGTTTTGGTATTTGGTGTTTTCATTACTATACTTGACAATATAAGTACTAATTTTCTTAGAATTTCTTTCTATCCAATGAATTTTCTTACAATACATGACCTTGCCGGGCGTGGTGGTGCACGCCTTTAATCCTAGCACTTGGGAGGCAGAGGCAGGCGGATCTTTGCGAGTTCAAGGCCAGCCTGGTCTACAGAATGAGTTCCAGGACAGCTGGGACTACAGGGAGACCCTGTCTCGAAAAGACAAAAAAAAATGTGTACCACATGCATGCATGTATGAAAGTGCACCACATGCATGCATGTATGAAAGTGCACCACATGCATGCAGTACCCACAGAGGCCAGAAGAGGATGTTGGATGCCTTAGAACTGGAGTTTCAATTTATTATTTTTTTTAATTTTTTATTTATTTATGTATGTATATGAATGTATTGTCTGCATGCAGGTTTGTGCACCCGTGTCGTGCAATGCCGCGGAGGTCAGAAGAGGGTGTCAGTTTCCCCTGGAACTGGAGTTCTCCTGGAATTGGAGTTTCAGATGGTTTTCGGCCGCCATGTGGGTACTGGGGATCGAACCCGGGTCCTCTGTAGAGCAGTCGGCACTCTTAACTGCTAGGCCATCTCTCCAGCCCCAGAACTGGAGTTTCAAATGTTTGTTAGCTGCCATGTGGGTGCTGGGAACTGAACCCTGGTCTTCTGCAAGAACAGCCAGTGCTCTTAACTCCTGATCTATTTCTCTACACACCCCGAACCCCCAGCTTTACCATTTTAATTTCTGTTTTGCTTTTGGTTTTGAGGTCCCATAATAGATGTTAATAGAACCTAAAACAGTTCCAGATCTAACTAAAAGCTAAGTAAATACTATCTTCTCAGTGGAGCCAGGAGGCCCTGGACACCAGGTGGTTTCATTGAGCTGACACAAGTCAGATGTGGTGGAGCAGAAATAGCAGCTGCCACTGTCTTGCCCTGAAGCTCTCTCTGCTCCACAGACAGCACCCTTGCAGGTGAATGGGACCTCACGAGTGTTGCAAAGTTCATGTAGTCTCACTTCCATCTTGCCATCAAAGTCTTTGAGCTCTCAGAATATGAGTTCAAGAACAGTCCAGTGCCCCAGCCTCAGGCAGCCCTCCTGTGGTCCTCAGGACCACAGGACCCCTTGTACAGTCATATAGCTGCAACCCACCCCCGTCTAGGAGCCCCAGATGCTATCCCGCTCTTGGCTCACTGGTTCTCCCATGTGCTCCTTTCTCCCTGGAAGGGTGACTGNGTTGTTGGTGTAAAGAAAGGCTACTGATTTTTCTAGATTTATTTTGTATCCTGCCACTTTACTGAAGCTGTTAATCGTTTCTAGGAGTTTTCTGGTGGAGTTTTTAGCATCCCTCAAGTAAACAATCATATCATTAGCAAATAGGGATAGCTTGACTTCCTCTTTTCCAATTAGTACTCTTTAATTTCCTTTTCTTGCCTTATTGCCCTAGCAAGTGTTTCATGCACTATATTGAAGAGGAGTGATGACAGGGGGCAGCCTTGCCGAGTTCCTACCTTTAAAGGGAATGTTTCTGTTGTTTCCCCATTTATGATGATATTGGCTGTGGGTTTCCGGTATATGGCTTTTATTATATTGAGGAATGATCCCTCCAATCCAATTCCCTCTAGGACTTTAAGCATGAAGGGATGCTGGATTTTGTCAAAGGCTTTTTCAGCATCAATTGAGATGGTGTGGTTTTTGTTTTTCAGTCCATTTACGTGCTTGATGATATTTATTGATTTTCATAAGTTGAACCATCCCTGCATTTCTGGTATGAATCCAACTTGGTCATGATGGATAATCTTCTTGATGTGGGTCTGTATGAGATTTGCCCTTATCCTGTTTAGAATTTTGGCATCTGTGTTCATTAGGGAGATGGGTCTATAGTTCTCCTTTTTGGTTGTATCTTTGCCTGGTTTTGGAAATAGAGTGATGCTGGCTTCATAGAAGGAATTTGGGAGAATTCCCTCCATTGGTATCCTTCTAAACAATTTTAGTAATTATGGTTGTAGGTCTTTTTGAAATGTTTTATAGAATTCTGCCATGAAACCCTCTGGGACTGGGCTTTTTTTTAGTTGGGAGATTTGTTATTACATCTTCAATTTCTTCATATATTATGGGTCTCTTTAAGCTGTCAATCTCTTCTTGGTTGTGCTTTGGTGAGTCCCAGGATTTCAGATATTCAACCATTTCTTCTATGTTTTCAAACTTGGAAGAGTATATGTTTTTGAAATATTCCCGTATGATTTTTCTGGATGTTTTCATTGTCTATTGTGATATTTCCCTTTTCAGCATGGATTGTATTGATTTGGAGTTGTTCCTTCTTTTTTTTGGGGGGGTAACTGGGCTAGAGGTCTGTGTGTCTTGTTTATTCTTTCAAAGAACCAACTTTTGGATTCATCGATTTTTTTTTTTTGTATTGTGTTCTTTGTTTCTATTTCATTGATTTCTGCTTTGATTTTTGTTATTTCTTCCTGTCTGTTGTGTTTAGGGTTCATCTATTGTTGCCTCTCAAATGCTTTTAGCTGCAGTGTTAGATCGTTCACTTGTGTTCTTTTTGTTTTTCTAATGTAGGCTCCCAGGGCTATAAACTTACCCCTTAAGGCTGCTTTTAAGGTATCCCATAGGTTTTGTTGTGTTGTATTATCATTCTCATTCATTTGTAGGAATGCTTTTATTTCTTTCTTTATCTCTTCCTTAACACATTCATTATTCAAGTGTGTATTGTTTAGTCTCCATGTGTTCAGTAGGGCTTATCCTGGTGTTCATATTGAGCTTTATTGCACTGTGGTCTGATAGAATGCATGAAATTATTTCAATCTTTTTATATTTGTGGAGGTTTCTTCTGTGTCCCAGTATGTGGTCTATTTTGGAGAATGTTCCTTGGGGTGCTGTGTAGAAAGTGTATTCTCTGGTATTAGGGTGGAATACTCAGTAGATGTCTGTTAGTTCCATTTGGTGTGTCATATGGTTCAGTTCAGATGTCTCTCTGTTTATTCTTTGTCCTGTTAACCTAACCAAAGGGCTCAGTGGGGTATTGAAGAATGCTGCTATGAGTGTACTGGGTTTAGTCTGTGCCTTGTGGTACTGGAGAATTGTCTTTATAAAATTTGGTGCACCAGAGTTTCGGGCATATATATATATAAATGTAATGGTGAAATCTTCTTGGTGAATTGTTCCTTTGATAAAAATGTAATGGCTTTCTTTGTCTCTTCTGATTTCTTTTACTTTGAAGTTTATTTTGTCTGATATTGAAATAGCAACACCTGCTTTCTTTTTGGTGCCATTTGCTTGGAATATTTTTTCCATCCTTTCACTTTAAGGTGGTACCTGTCCTCGAAGTTAAGATGTGTTTCTTGTAGACAGCATATCGATGGATTCTGTTTCCTAATCCAGTCTCCCAGTCTACATCTTTTGATTGGGAAAATTAGTCCATTAATTTTTAAGGTTATGACTGATAGGTTTGTGTTGTTTCCTTTTGCCTTATTATCCATTTTTGGTTTTGGTTTAGGTTTTTGCTTCTGCAGTTATGCTTTTATTGATTTCTCTTTCTAGGTCCCTGGGGATGGTTGCTCCTTTCTTCTGTCCTTTGAATTGCTTCAAGTATTCTCTGAAGGGTTGGTTTTCCGGATATGTATTCTTTCAACATGTTTATCTCATGAAAGGTTTTTCTCTCCCCTTCAACTATAATTGACATTTTTGCTGGGTATAGTAACCTGTGTTGGTATCTATTGTCCTTTAACACTGGGAATGCTTTGCTCCACGTTCTTCTTGCTTTCATAGTTTGCATTGAGAAGTCAGTTGTAGTTCTGTTCTGATAGGTTTCCCCTTATAGATTACTTGTTGTTTTTCTCTTGTGGCTTTAAGGATTTTGTTTTTGTTTTGGCTGTCTAGCATTTTGACTATGATGTGGTGTGGAGAGTTTCTTTTCTGATCTTGTCTGTTTGGAGTTCTATGTGCTTCTTTATTTGTATTGGTTTGTCTTTTTTTAGTTTGGGGGAAAATTTTCATCTTTTATTCTGTTGAAGATCTGATCAATACCATTCTCTTGGGATTCTTCTCCTTCCTCTATTCCTATAATGAGGAGGTTTGATCTTTTCATAGTGTCCCACAGTTCCTGGTTGTTCCACTTTTGTGTATTTTTAAATTTTTCATAATCTTTCCTTGAGGTTTTTAGCTGTTCTGTGTTATCTTCCAGGTCTTATATTCTTTGTTCTGCTTCCTCCATTCTGCTTCTGAGGCTTTTTCCATTCCTTTCCTCTTGATTGGATGAGTGTTTGATTTCTTTTTTCATTTTGTCTTCTGATTTCCTTAGTATTTCCACTTCCTTTTGGAGCTTCTCAATATTTTCCTGTAGCTCTTTGTTCCCCTGGTTGGTTTCCTTATCTTTTTCAACATGGGATGTTTTCAGTGTTTATACTTCCTTCCAGAGTTTGTCATTCTCTCTCTCTAGGTCCTTCTTGAGTTCTTTGTTCTGTTTTCTTAATTCTTTTATTTGCTCTTTATAGTCTTGTATTTCTTTAAGTATATTCACAATTGTATTTCTGATATCTGTGTCCTGGGCCATGCCCAGGGGGTACCCACTGTAGGAAACTTGCACAGGGTTGGTAGAGCTTGGTGTGGGATTATCCTGCACCTTTCCCTTCTTGTCTCTTCTTCGTGTCCCTGCCATGTGGGTTTCTCCTTGCCTGTATTCCAATGTGAATCCCAAATGCCTCTTCACTGTGTTGAAGGCTTGCTTGCCTCCTTCAGATGCCTTCGTTGTTTGTTGATTGATTTGTTTTTCTCCTTTACTCCTTGCTTATGGATTTCTGACTTCTCTAAGCTCTAGGCTTTCTGTTGGAAGTCCAACTCATTCTTCCCTTTCTGTTCTGAAGGTTCTCCAAAGAATCCACTTGGACACTCCTTCCTTTGGTAATCCCAGTTGGCGGGGGTTGGGGGTTGTTGCTGTTTAGCCTGCCCCCAGTACCTGTGCTTCATTGGTCTTGGGAGACTGGGTGTCTTATAAACATCAAATATGCATTTTAAGCCAGGTGTGATGGTGCACGCCTTTAATCCTAGCACTGGGGAGGCAGAGGCAGGGAGATCTCTGTGAATTCAAGGCAAGCCTGGTCTACAGAGTGAGCTCCAGGCCAGCTGGGACTAAAGGAAGATCCTGTCTCAAAAACGCCAAAAAAAGATACATTTTTCAGTTATGGATACTGGGAAATCTGAAATCAATGTGCCATGAGTTTCATTTTCTGCTGAGAAACTGCTTCACAATGTCTGCTTACTGTCTTCTGGTAGCAGTGGAAAGGCTATCTAGCACTCTGGAATCTCCTTTTGTGATCCTTAATTGACAATGTTATTAAAATCCCATTTATTCTAACTACATGCTAATCTAGTTATCCTAGAAATTATTGAGAAAGCAGGGTTAATATTTCTAACAATAATTGTCTATACAGTTGTCTCTTTTTTCATCATCCTTCAAGTTTCATTAACCTATTTAAAAACTTTGTATTTAGTTCTGCGCAAATTACAAATTTGAGATCTTCTTTATATTTTGACAATTTTGTTTTTCATGTGTTGGTACTTGTGTTCTGTGGAATACATTTTTCCTCTCATTTTTATATACATTCCAAATTCACTGTGATTGAGTTTCCATGGTATAGCTCTTTCCATTCCGTATCATAATCTTATATCTTTTTGTGAAGTAAGTTATTACATTTTGTATCTTCAAGTTTGCAGCTGGTATCTTTCATTTCTTACAATTTTATACTCCGTAAGTCAACTTGGTCTATTTTAAAATGTACCTTCATTTCCGAGTTATATTTTATGGGTTATCAAATTCTGGATCAATATATTTTTAATGCATAAAGATGTTAGTTGTGTTATTGCTTGTGTTTTAATTTTCCCTTGAGAATCCAAAATTCTTGTTTTTCTTTCGTATATAATATATATCTTCTTTTATATACATAGTTACAAGTAATTTTATTATATGTCCCTGTGTGTGGTATTTGTGGTGCTCATTTTATTTGATACTTATTGAGTTTTTTGGGTCTGTGGATATATGTTAAGCTTAATATTTGCAGAATATTGTCAGTTTCTTCAAAAACATTATTTCTGCCTCAATCTTGGTCTTCTAATTCTAGAAAACACTTCAGGTATATATATGATATATATAGAATATAATATATATTATATATAGATATATATATACAGTTACTACTTGCATTGCCACACTCAAAGTTACTAAGATGATATGTTTTAGTCTTTCTTTCTAAGCTCCAAATTCTGTAGTTTTTATTTGGAATTTTTTGGTCATTTGTTTTGCTAGTGTTGAATCTGTTGTTAAGGACAGAAATTTATTTATTTTTTCTAGTTATAAGTTGTATTTCATTTCCAAATTTTCAATCAGATTTTTGTTATTTCTTCTGTTTTCTGAGATTTACCTATCTACTTATTCACAATGTCTATGTTTTCCTTCCAATCATTGAAGAAATATATAGTACTTCTTTAATATGTGTCCCATTTCTTGGTCATTTTTTCGTCCTTTTTTTTTTTTTTTGAGAGTCTCCCTGTAGCCCCAGGTATTCTGGAACTCACTAGGTAGTCCGGGCTGGCCTTGAACTCATAGAGATCTGGTTGTATCTGCCTTCTGAGTGCTGAGATTAAAGGCACATACCACCACGCCCAATCTTTGTCATTTTAATCGACTAATTTTCCTTTAATTTTGAATAATATTTCCATGCTTCCTCATATATCTCGTTTTTTATTACATATTGAACTTTACAGATGACATGTTCTTGAACTTTTGAAATTTGTTATATTCCTTCAAGCTATACTGAATTTGGTTCTTATAATGAATCAGTTTCCTTGCACCTCCAATTGATTTTGTCTTTTGAGAATTGTTTTTATGATTTAATATAGCATGTCTACAGTAAGTGCTTTTTCTATAGTTGAGATATCCATATAACTTATGTGTACACTTTCTCAAGTCGCATTTGAATGCCAGTGTTTCTTCTGTCTGGTTGGCCAGAATTTAAAAGGCTGTTAGTGTTTGTAAACTTGAATCTCCAATGAGTTTATAGATCCTCAATAAGTATTTTTTAACCGTTACAAATACAATTCATTATTCAACCGAACACATTATGTCATTTCCTAAATTTCTAGAAGCTTTATCTCTCCATAGTTCCCTCCTGTCATCATTCCTTATAAATTCTAGCTACTTGCATATGTACATAACTTGAATTCTAAGGTTTCAAATAAGAGTGTTAAGATCTGTACTCTACATGTGCATGATGCAATCTGGCAAAAAGGCCATTGCCAGAAGATCAGGTGATTAACGGGTCATTCTCTTTTAATTTTTGTTTCTCTGAGAAAAAGCAACTGAGAGGAGAAAGCGTTTATTTTTGCTTACAATTTACATTATACTCTATCATTGTGGAGAAGTCACAGTGGCAGGAGCTTGAAGAAGCTATTCACAGTCAAGAGCAGCGAGAAATAAATACACACAGTTTATTACTCTGCTGTCTTTCTCTTTTTATACAATTCAGAGACTCTAAGTGGGAACTGCGTCACTCACTTTCAGGTTGTGTCAATTAAGACAATCAAGATTATCTCTTAAAGACATGAGCACAGGACAACCTGATCTAAACAACGCCTCTTTGAGCCTCTCTTCATAGGTGATTCTAGGTTGTGTCTAGTTGAAAAACAAAACTATCCATCACACTTCCTGTGTTTCTCTTCTATCGGCAGTCAAAATCCTGGGTACCTGTTGCACACTATCTGAATATAATTATTCCATATATTTTCTCAATTTCTACCTTATCTGTGGGAATGTAGGGTAGCACAAGTAGTCCTTCCTGACTAGAAGTCAAATTATGTCCCATCAACTGGAAGTCTATAAAAAAGCTTAAAAAAAGCAGCATGCTTGTACTTGACTTCCATATACAAACCAAGACATGTACATACCCATTCTCTCTCTCTCTCTCTCTCTCTCTCTCTCTCTCTCTCTCTCTCATAGATTGCTATCTTCCATAAAGTTTCACATAGTTTGATACATCCCCTAAAATATATTATCTGTATCCTGAGAATAAGATGATTTTCTTAAACAATCACAATTCCAATATCACATCTAAGATATTTAGTATTATTAAAGAAATATCATCTAACGTACATTTGCGTTTTTCAAATTGCTCTTTTAAAGTCTTTGAAATATATTTCTGGAATCCATTGAAAATTGACTTACATTGCTTGATGGTTATATTGCCTTAGTTTCATTAGATCAAAAATAGTTCTCTTAGCCTTTTTGTCTTTGGTCAAAGTGACATTTTAGAGTCCAGGTCATGTGGGCCAAATTGTTTCTTGATGATTCAAGTTAAATAAGTTTTACAAGAATAATCCACAGATAATGTTGCATACTTTCTAACTGTATCATATCAGGAGCACATATTGTTAGCCATTTCATTCTGGTGACTCTTAAGTTTAATCACTTATTTTGCTTATGCTAGAGTTTTCCATTACATGGAATCTTTTTCCTTTTGACAATAAATATGTAATTTGTGGGGTGAAAATTCGAGACCATATAATTGTCTTGTTTCTTAATATTTTTTAAACCAGGGATTTTAGTATTTATTGATAACCAGAGTCAATGATTACATTCAAAATTACAAAGTGAAGATTTTTCTTATTCTATCATTTTTTCTACACTTATCTGAAATAGTTTCATAATGATAAGCTTCATACTAAATTTATCTTAGATAGAAACATTTTTGAAAGCTAAATAAATGATAACTCAGAAAATGTAACCCATAGGAGCTAGAATATATTTTATTAGTGCCATGGATACAGCATGATTCCTACCACATTAGGGATTTAAGTTGATTTACAGAACTTATGTAGGACATTAGTACATCTCAGAAAGTTTCTCATATCATTTTCGAAATGATCCCATTCTCATCCTTTAGAGACAAATACTGTTCTGTTTTTTCTCACTGTACATTATTTTTTTCCTATTGTAATATTTCACATAAATACAATAGTATATGTGATCGGTAATATTATATGTATTTCACTAAAATGTTCTGAAGATTTCTCACTGTTATTACATACATCCATAATCAATTCCTTATTAGTGCTGAATCTTATCCCTTTGCTTGGATTCAACATTAATAATTATTGCTTCCATATTGTCTTCCAATCTTGATATTATATTTTATACTTAATCCATTCTATTATTAAAAGTTTTTTCCATCCTTTCCAAGTTGTTTGTGGAATGTTGCATTTCTTTTTTCATTTCAACTTGAATTTTCATCAATGTTTCTATATCTTTTGTAATTTCATTCTCCAGTTTATCATTGTTCTCTTACAATTTATCCCTATCTTCTTTTAGATCCCAGATTTCCTTGTTTATAAGCTCCTTAAATTCCCATTAACTCCTTAGTTTCTCCGATCATTTTCATAATTGTTCTTTTAACATCTGTATCCTGATTTATATCCAAGGGGTCTTCGCTAGAGGGTACTTGAATAGGGGTATTAGTGTTTGGTGGAGATCCACCTGAGTCTTTCATTGAGCATTAAGCATTTGGGTAGCTTCTGTTGGGAGTGTTTTCAATGTGAAGTTTAGGTGTTTATTGAGCTGGCACTGATTTTGTTTATATTCCTCAGGTGTTCTTGTTGACCTCTTAATTTATGTAATTGGCTATTAGTTATCTCCTTGGAAGAATAATTCATGGTTGATGCCAAAAGCTTACATCCTCTAGTGGTTAGGAGATGTTATAAGCCATAGTAAGACCTTGTCATCTTTTACAGAAAAAATATAATTCATGGATTAGCATACCATCCAAACATCTGTGTTTATACCAAAAATAATCTACCATAATAATTAGTACTCTTTAAATAACTATATATCTAATTGCTTGTGCTTCTTTAGTAGGATGGAAAGGTTATTCCTGGACAAACTGTCAACCCATGAAAGGAAACAGCCAGAACTGATCAGAGTCCAAAGCGACATCTCCAGAGAAAGTAGACTGTTTTGCTTCTCGTCCATCTGTGCCCCTTTTCTAAGCCTAGGGAACAATCTGTGTAAGAGGGGGCGTGGTAGAATGTAAGGGCTGCGATTGGGGTGAAAGGTGAAACTACAGCAATATAGACTGGACACTTATTTGATCAACATGATTGTACATACAAGCCCCTCCAGCTGGATGGTGGGAGCCTTGGGCTGTGTGGGTTTAGGCATAGCTACTTGCAAATTGGTTTTACATGAAGGATGTTTGTACTCATAACTTATTACTCATTGTTAAAAAAATGAAATAATAAATAAATAAATAAATACATAAATAAATAGAAAATAACAAACCTACACATTATAGGGATAGAAGAGGAAGAAGACTCACAGGATGGCGATATGGCCGAGGTTTTCTACAAAATTTTAGAGGAAAATGTTTCCCAAATTAAAGAGATACTTATGCAAGTATTAGAAGCATATAGAACTCCAAACAGACAGAACCAGAAAAGAAATTATCCATTGCATATCATAATAAAACACTAAATATTCAAAGCAAAGAAAGGACACTTAGGGCTACAAAAGAAAAGCAACAAGTTACCTACAGAGGAAAACCTATCAGAATTGCAGCTGATTTCTCAACGCAGATGATGAAAGCCAGAAGANCACACCACATCATAGTCCAAATACTAGATGCTCAAAACAAAGACAGACTACTGAAAGCTAAAAGATAAAAAACAGCAAGTTGCATATAAGGGGAAACCCACCAGAATCACTGCTGATTATTCCATGCAAATGATGATAGGCAGAAAAACCTGGACCAAAGTATTCCCAGATCTAAAAGACTATAGATGCCAACTCAGAGTAATTTATCCAGAAAAAAAAATGTCTATTATAACTGAAGGAGAAAAAAATGTTCCATAATAAAAATAAGTTGAAAGAATTCCTCTCCAATAATCCATACCTGGAGAGAATACTTAAGCAGTATGAAGAGCAGAGGACAGGGATGATATAACCAGTCAAGACCAGAAAACAAATGATACTACCGCTATGGGAATAAAAAACTTAGGGTAAGAATGTACTAGGAATCAAAATTATTGGAAAAAATTTAATTCTCTAAGAAAAGTTTTAAATATCAATGGAATGAATTCTCCAATTAAGAGACAAATCCTAGTAGAATGGCTTAAGGAATAAAACTCATCTTCATTTTTTTTTTCTTGTCTCCAAGAAACTTACCTCACCTTTAAAGATAGATATTATCCCAAGGTGAAACAAGGGTAAAAAGTAATACAAGTAAATGGCACTAACAAAGAAGGAGTCACTATTCTAATGCTAGATAAAATAGAGTACAAGACATTTGGTTGTGTTTTGTGTGGGGGATATTTGATCAATAAGTGGAACATCTTTGGGGTGGATAGACAGACGTTTTGCCAGGCCTATATAGCGCATTTCTGAATATATGGAAAGATTTGGTTGGCTGGAGCCTGTCCTGGGACTTGGGTCACTTTAAGGTTTTTGTTTTGTGGTGATGGGTTTGGGGGAACTGCCCCATTCAGCTAGATGGGTATAAATAATTACAAAGTTTAGTCGAAAATAAGCTACTTGTACTGTATTGAAGTGGTTAAATGTTTCTAGAGTGGAATGGTATAAACATTAAAGCCAGTTTACTAATGGTCTAAACGGCATTATAACCACACAGGGTTGTGGTTGGTTTTCGGTTCATTTCTGGCTTGTACTGGATTTCCATTTGTAGATTCAGATTAAAGGGGCATAGAGAAGTAATGGGTTACCTTTGACTACAGAAAGATATTTTTTGTCTCTGTCTATTATGCAAGTGTTACTTTCGATATCTCTTCTGCCCATTTCAAGATAACTTGGCTCAAGAAAAGCTAGGTTTACTTTCCTGAACTAGTGGCATAGACCCCAGAAGGAGACAGTTTGTATGAACTTGGTAAATTTCTCAGCTTAATTATGGTCAGCAGTTTTGTTCCCCATTATTGGAAAACTACAAATCAGGATATGGGGATCGGGAAAGTAAAGAGACTAATTAGGTTTGTAGTAAATCATTTATATTTAAGATTAGCTAAAGTATATCCCAAACCTAATTGGCTATTGGCTCTCTCCTTGGAGGAATAACCCATGGCTGATGCCACAAGCTTACATCTTCTACAGGTTAGGAGATGTTATAAGCCACAGTAAGACCCTGTCATATTTAACAGGAAAAAATGTAATTAATGGATTAACATATCATCCAAATCATCCAAACATATGTGTCTATACCAAAGTAACCTACCATAGCTATTAGTGCTGTTTAAATACCTATATATCTAATTGCTTGTGCTTCATTAGTAGGATCGAAAGGTTATTCCTGGACAAACTGTCAGCCCATGAAAGGAAACAGCCAGAATTGACCAGAGTCCAAGACAACAGCTCCAGAGAGAGTGGACTGTTTTGCTTCTCATCCACCTGTGCCCCTTTTCTAAGCCTAGGGAACAATCTGCGGAAGAGGGGGCGTGGTAGAATGTAAGGGCTGCGATTGGGGTGAATGGTGAAACTACAGCAATGTAGTCTGGACACTCATTTGATCAACTTGATTGAACATACAACCTCTCACCCCCCGCTGGATGGTGGGGCTGTGGGGGTTTGGGCACAACAGCCTGCAAATTGGTTTCATATGAAGGATGCTTGTACTCATGGATTATCACTTATAGCTAAAAAATGAAAAAAAACCTGAAAGATGCAGGACAGTTATGGCAAAATGCATGATCTGGGATGGGGTGGGGGTGGGGGGGGAAGGGAAAGGGAAATATGCCTGAACTGAATTGGAAAATGATGTATGAAATGCACAAAGCATCAATAAAAAAATATAGCTCAAATTTTTTATCTTTCTCTTTTCGGCTTTGCCTGCTTATCCTATGGTGTTAAATTTCTTCTGGTCAATGTTTATGCAAGGCTTCTTATGCTTTTCTTCAAGCTTTATCTAAATGTGATACAGTAATTAAAAGTACCAGATTGGTGTAACTTAACATGTTTGGATGCTTAATGACCATACCTAAGGCCCATACCAATTCAGCCAAGGGATTTAAAGGACAATTTTGTTCCTTACCCTCTGAGGTCAATTCGTCCCAAGGGATTTTGTATGGGGACATTTATTAATTAGTTATTAATTAATGTATTAATTTATCAATTTATTAATTCTAAGCATGGTCTAGGAAGATCTGACCTTGTCCTCAGTAGATGGAACTGGTTAAGAATGGCCAGAAGGAGCCAGGTGCTCCTCTCCACCCCTCCCCCCAAAACCTATGGCCCCCCTGAAGACCAGAACATCAAATGACCATGAGAAAATAAAGTTTGGTTAATCTGTGCTGATTGTGTGGATTTAAACACCCAAAAAGAAAGTATAACCAAAAGATAGTCAATATATATCTTTTAAAGCCTGAAGAATTGTGCCTCCATATATTGGGGGTGAAGTTATATGAAATAATGTTAAACAGGCATAAAAACCTTAGATCTTGATTAACAGAGTAGGGTCACCTGCAGCCAAAGGATAAGTCCACTGTTGTTAACTAATGCTCAATAATAAAATTTCCTCTTTCTTTCCAGAAACTAAGTGGCAACTCATATCCTGACTATTAAAAAGCCTGAAAAGCAGATCCTGATATCATGGCCAAATGAACCGAAGGAGAAACCTAATAAATGGATGCTTTGAAACACCTGGTCAAGAAATTCTAATGGGCTTTTAAGTTGGACATTGGAATTCACCCTGTTCTTACTTCTCCTGGTACCCTGACTAGATCATGTACCTAACTACTCATGCCTTCATTTCACTTTCATGGGTACTGGTCACAGATATTTCCCCTTTATGGTTATGCTTGAGGGTCTTTTAGATTGACTCTCTTAATGGGGGATACTGCAATTGCCACACTCAATGTCCCTTCTCAGCATGGAAGAAGTTAGAGCAGTTAGCATCCTGATTCCCTTCTGACAATTGGAGTCACCCTTTTCAGAGGGTAACATAATTAAACAGGAGCTAGAAATTGACTAGGCAGTTTAGGGATAAGACAGGCCCCAAAATTAAACACACTCTTTCTCAGCTGAGAACTCAAGGCTTCCTGGACTAGCCAGTAAACTCATATCCTTCTGGTAGTGCTGAAAGAGCAGGAAAAGAAAAAGAGAAGGGAAAAATAAGAAATATATACCAAGCCCCCATATTGGTTCTTATTTCAGCAGAATAAGAAATGGAATTTCCCCCTCCCTCTTTATTTTTGTCCTTGTTGCTTTGTTTTTTTATTGTCATTTTGTATTGTTTCTGTTTTCCTATGTAAAGAAAAATAAATAAATAAACTAGCAAGCAAACAAATAAATAAATAAGAAGCAAATAGCCATGTTGAAATGGAAATCTGGCTAAAAGAAATTCAAACTCTAGTCAATAGTCAGTCAGAAACTAAACATTTAGCTCCACAATCATAGGAAGTTAATTCTGCCCAACCTACCAGGTTCGAAATGGATTCCCAGTTGAACCTTAAAATAAAAATGTATCCTGATGGCATTTTCATTACATAGCCCTGAATAGATTACACGGGTAACATATATTTAATTTCCTGATAACGTTCCAAAACAGTACAAATAACTCACACAATAATGTTTTATTTAAAGCCATTAATTTAGTTATTTGTCAATAGACATCTAATACAACATTAATTTTTTGAGACATAGTCTTTTTCAATATCCCAGCTTAGCCCAGAACTCCGTATGTAGCTCTGACAGGCCTTCAATTTGTGGTGATACTCTCACCTCCACCTACTAAGTTCTGGGATTGCAGACTTGTGCCACAAACTCAGCTTTAGCCACTATCATACTAGTCCGTTTGTGAACAGATTTTTGTTTCGGTTGGATATTTCTGGGTATAGACGATATATATTTAGTCTTAAAAAGATTTTCTTGTTAATACTGAAATATACTCTGTTTTCCAGGAAAAATGAAAAAAAAAAAAAAAAACTATGCATCTAGATATACAACAGAAGTTTTAAAAGGGAACTTCCCATTTAATTATAACCCTGAGGAGTCCTATTACAAACCGACTTCAAACAAGATTGCCAAGAATGCCAGGAGTATATGTTTCAGTCCACATCTGATTTAAGGAATCTGGTGGAACAGGTCTGGTTTTGAGACCCAAAGCATGAGGACCAAAGAAGGATGGTGATATAAGTCTCAGAATCCAAAGACTTGACAGCCTAAACTTTGGGGGTCTAAAGGAAAAGGTAATAATTTCCCAGATTGTTGGGTATAGAGGGAGACCAATTTGCCTTTTATATTTATTCTTTCTGGCTCATCTCATGATTAAATGTGATATATCTACATGGAAGGAGAATCTTCACATAGTTCACGTGGACTCACACTCATAGACACGACAATCATAATTTATGGTTCTCGGTATTCCTTAATCCAGTTGGATTGATACCTAAAATTATCATAATGAGAAATTCTTGTACTTTCTCCCACATCATTTTTCCATTTCTACATTCTTACCAACAAAGTATGAAACTTGTACTGACTCTATATATCCTTATCAATACTTGAAACTCTTATCTTTTTAATATTAGAAAGTCTATTAAATGTTAAATAGCATCTCATTGTGCTATTAGCCTGTATTATCTTGATGAGTGATTTTGTCTAGACCGTAAATTCAGGTATGTGTTTATGCATGACAATTTAAATTACTTCCCTATTTTTTTAATTTTAGTGTTAGTATTTTTGTTATGTACTTGTAGAGTCTGTTGTTTTTGCTTTGCAATTATGTTTTTCTAGTTTGGACTTACCCATTCACCACAAAGGAATGATGTATGCTTGAGTTGATGACTCTGTGAAATACCTTGATTTGGACTTTACATGCACATTTTGAAAGAAAAATTGGATTTTGCTTGTATGATTTTAGCTTAGTTTCTATGCTCTCCCTAGACCACAAATTTTCTTTTTGTCTTTATCTTACATGGTATTAGTTTTGTTGTTCAGATCCATGATCCACCTCCAAAGCATTTAAACATTTTCTGCTTGTTTAATGATGACATTTTTGACCTATTAATTTTAGCTGTATCTACAACTGCATGCTTGTTATCTAGAAAATAGACTCAATCCAGTCCTTATGCATTGTGAGATTGAGATTTTATCTTTTATATATATATATATATATATATATATATATATATATTTACNAGCACCCACATGGCGACTGAGAACCATCTGAAACTCCAGTTCCAGGAGAACTCCAGTTCCAGGGGAATCCGACACCCTCTTCTGACCTCTGCGGCGTCGCACGGCATGGGTGCACAGACTTGCATGCAGACAGTACATTCATACACATACAGAAATAAATTTTTTTTAATTTTATTTATTTATGTATGTGTATGAATGTACTGTCTGCATGCAAGTATGTGCACCCGTGTCGTGCGACGCCGCAGAGGTCATTCTTCTGTATGTGTATGAATGTACTGTCTGCATGCAAGTCTGTGCACCCGTGTCGTGCAACGCCGCGGAGTTCAGAAGAGGGTCTCGGATTCCCCTGGAACTGGAGTTCTCCTGGAACAGGAGCTTCAGACGGTTCTCAGCCACCATGTGGGTGCTGGGGATCGAACCCAGGTCCTCTGTAAGAGTGGTCGGCGCTCTTAACCACTAGGCCATCTCTCCAGCCCCCTATATGAAACATTTAAAAGCTTTGTTTTTAAGTTTGGGTGCCCAGATGTCCCTCAGTATGAGTTCATCCACTGGAATACAGTAAATGCATCTAGAGTCATTCCCTCAAAGAAGATCAACTCTTATCCATCCAGCAGTGATCAGCTGCCAATTGGTCCTCAGCTAAGGTTGGGGCCTCTTGTCCATTTCTCCAGTTCTATGCTGGGTTTTGTCTGATTGCATTTGCATGGTCCTTGTGCATGCTGTCACCATTGCTGAAAGTTCATATGAGCAAGTTCCTTGCATCCTCGAAGACTTTGTCTTCTTATGATCACACACCAACTCTCGCTATAGAAGACTTTCAGGCCCCTCTTCTGCAATTGCCCCAGAGGCATGACTGGGTGAGGCTTAATATAGGAGTCCTATCCAGGGACATGCAATCAGAAGTCTCTTATTCTTGGCACTTTGGCTAGTTGTGGACTTCTGTGTACATCGCTTTCTGTTGCATGGGGAAGTTTAGCTGGTCAGAGTTGAGAGATGCATTATTATTCTCTCTATCCCCTATTCTGCTATGTTCCATGAGCCTTAGGTGTAAAGGCTCCACTGTAGATGTGACACTTAAGGCTTGGATCTCACAGACACTTATTTATTATGTGTGATCAGTTGTGGAACTCTGTAATAGTCTCCATCTGTTGCAAAAGGAAGCTTCTTTCATAAGTAGTGAATGGTACACTTGTTTGTTAATAGAGGATACATATTTAACATACAGTAAGAAATTTACATTTGTCTAGGGATGATTACAGAGGTAAGGTTTTCTTTAGAGTCTATGACCTTTCAAGCAATGTTTACAGTGCCACTCATCAGTTCTCTCCCTCAGAGAAGAATTTAAGTACAGTTAGATGTTAGGCAGGTCCTGGGCTGGGAGATCTAAAGATGGTGCCTACCATCCTTCTCTTCCAGTCAAAAGCCTGCCTCATCTCAGGCACCTGATGCAAATTCCCTTCCTGAAGTCACCAGCCACAATGAGTGCACAGCCCAAGATCATATATGGTTACATTCCAGCTTCATGACTAACACTAAAGACCCACTTTGTCGCCTCCCACTGCACTAGTTTTGCCCTTAAAACTATATGCTTTGTCTCACCATCATTACCTCATCTTCCTCTCCCCAGGACTTATAAAAACCCTCAGCCTCAGCTCAAGCACGACTCCCCTGGCCTCCCTCTCTGAGATGGGTTGGACCCACCTGGAGTGTATCCTAATAAACTTCCTTTTATACTTTGTTAATCTGGTTTGATCTGACCTGTTTAGCATGGGGGAAAAGCCTTTCATTAGATAGCTGTTGATTGTCTCTAAGATTACATTGCCATGACTGCAGACCTATAGTTTGTTGTTCTGGTCTTTGTTGTGATCATTAGGCTTTGTGCTGGATAGCTTTAGTGTCAACTTGACACACCTGGGTTGAGGGAGCCTCAATTGGGGAATTTGCTCCATTGGATTGGCCTGTGGCCACATCTGTGGTGTATTGTCTTGATTGTTGAGCAGTGACAGTATAAGAAGGCAGGCTGGGCATGAGCCAGAGAGAAAGCCAGGAGCAAGCCAGTGGACAGCACTCCTCCATGGCCTGTGCTTCAGCTCCTGCCTCCAGGTTCCTGCCCTGAGTTCTTACCTTGGGCTCCTGAGTGATCAACTGTGACCCAGGAGATGTAAGCTGAATAAACCCTTTCCTCCCCAAGTTGGTGTCAGAGTGTTTTGTCACAGCAATGGAAAGACAAACTAGGACAGATATTGGTACCAGAAGAGTGGGGTATTGCTGTGACAGACCTGACCTTGGTGTTTTGGGGAAGGATTGTGGAGGCGTTTGGAACTTTGGGCTGGGAAGATCATTGAATGCTTAAAGATCATTGCTGTGGAGCTTGGAGCAGTTTTGCTGAAGGAGTTGTAGAAGATGGAGGCCTGGCTTGTGAAGTTTCAAAGGGAAGCAGAAATCATCAGGACTGTGTAATCTGTGGGTTCTGGTCAGCTGGGGCTGGAGAATCAGCTGTAAGTAACAAGAGACCAGAACCTGAAGTGAAACTTTTGTGGTACTGGGGCAATTGATGCTGGTTAGCTGGGGCTGAAAAATCAGCTGTAAGTAACAAGAGACCAGCATCACTGAGGTGAAATCTTCTGGGGAGAATATCTTCAAGGTCAGCACACAGAAGCTGTGACCCAGAAAGGGCCTGAGCCTCCATCTCGAGCCAGAAGCCGGACTTGGTAACATGTAAGAGTCTCCTATATGGTTCCGGTGTTGAAATTTGAGGGGGTCACAGAGAGCAGCCGAGGCTTGGCACTGTGAGAGGTCAGGAAAGACCATTGGTGGAAGTGCACCTCGGTTGCTGTGAAGACCCCAGGATTGCAGGGGTCATGGAGAGAAGCTGAGGCTTTGCACCAGGAGAGGTCAGAAGAGACCATTGGTGAAGGTGCTGCCTCAGTTTCAGTAGCGACCCCAGCTTTTTGGAGATGCCGGTACCCTGGGACGACCACCAAGAGCAGCGGTAGGTGTAGAATGGAGTCGGCCTGGGCCTGCGAGATGAGTGTGCCACGGACGGCAGAGTCGGAGAGGGGGAGCTGCCGAGACCCTTTGGAGCCCAGAAGATCGTGAGTGAATCCCAGGTGTCCAGCCTTGAGCTACTTGCTGGACTTAGGTTTTGTTTGAGAGTGCCTGATTCTTCCCTTTGAAATAAGACAGTACTTGTTTTGGATTTTACAGCAGCCCACAGTTAAGAGACTTTTAATAGACTGGACTTTTAAGTGTTTGGACATTTTAAGGACTGTGGGGCTTTTAAGGATGTACTGTCTTAGGTTGTGATTAGTGTTAACATCATACTTTGGGGATAAGAACTGGAAAGGTGGTTTAATAGTGATGTGTTTGTGTGTCAAGTTGACAAGGGGTCAATTGTGCTGGATAGCTTTGGTGTCAACTTGACACACCTGGGTTGAGGGAGCCTCGGTTGGGGAATTGGCTCCATTGGATTGGCCTGTGGCCACATCTGTGGTGTATTGTCTTGATTGTTGAGCAGTGACAGTATAAGAAGGCAGGCTGGGCATGAGCCAGAGAGCAAGCCAGGAGCAAGCCAGTGGACAGCATTCCTCCATGGCCTGTGCTTCAGCTCCTGCCTCCAGGTTCCTGCCCTGAGTTCTTACCTTGGGCTCCCTGAGTGATCAACTGTGACCCAGGAGATGTAAGCTGAATAAACCCTTTCCTCCCCAAGTTGGTGTCGGTCAGAGTGTTTTGTCACAGCAATGGAAGACAGACTAGAACAGGCTTTAAACCTGGGGTTGAACTTTTGGTTGATTTTTCTCCCTTAGCAGTAGTATCCTCTAGAAATATAGCAGATAGGCTTCAGGGAAAAGGCTTCCAGGTCAGTTCCAGATCCATTGCTCCAGGCCCTGTCCTGTCCTCAGCAATAAGGTATTACCTTAATGTTCCGGGAGCAATCAGGGGCTGAGACAATAGCCTGTGGTATTTTGAGAGTCTCTAGGACAATTATTCTGCTTGGTGTGCCCATTTTTTCTCCCAAAGCATTGCCCCTCCTCTCCCCACAGTTTGTTGGCAGCTAATGTCTTCATGAGCATCTGTATAATACCACAAAACTTAGTGATGAATGAAGGTGTCCTACTTCTCTTTATGTATTTCAAACCTTCCAAAACTGAATGGGACAGTCTGGATTCTGTCACTTCTATGATCATATGAACCTAGTCTTTAAACCAAAATGTGCTAAATCAAAATCAGGATTACATGTATATTCATGTATTAGAAATTGAAACTTGTACTTGTTAGGGAAAGTAGAAGAAATTTTATTTTACATGTATCTAACTGCCTAGAGTGACAGCATTCAGTAATAAAGTCAACAGGGAATATAAGGACTTTAGTATGTTACCATTTGACTAATCATAGAAAGAAGCAAGGACAATCTACTCTGATAGTTTTAAACATTTTCATTCTTTTAGTATTATAACAGTTCTTCCATTAAAATATTTTTCACAGCTCAAATATTTATAACATTAGAAAAATCAAAAAGTTCGTGGCTTACAGAGAAGCATAAGTTGCAGATCTCATGCATTCTTCTAGAACCTTTATTGTTATGTTACATCTGAGAGCAAAAATTGGGAAAACATGGATGTATTCAAATCACTATTTTTAAAGATGCAATGGGAATCAATAATCTGGATCTGTAGGCCTAGCCCAGCTACTTATAAAATGTTTCTGTGTATGAGAAAATCATTTAACTTTCCTTTGTTTTCAGTATCTCATTTATTAATTTGGGGTCATGAAACCTGTTGTACTTAGAGTTACTGTATGTACAAGTTTATGTATGGATGAGATGATATTTGTTGAAAGGACTTTAGAACCAATAAAGAGTATCCTAGTAATATGTCTATTATTATAAATGTTATTTCCACATTAGAAAAACATATTGTTCCAAAAATATGCCTTTTAAATGAAAATAAAGTAGCTGTTCCTAAAAGAAACTGCTATTACCAATAGTGTTAGTCTTGTGGGATTTTTTTCATGGGTATTATTACCTGTGGAAGATTAAAAAGCATATCTATATGGTAAGCTAAAGCAGATAAGTCACAAAGCAAGGGATCAGACAACTTGTTGTAAGTACAGTTTATTGGGAGTCAAATGCTGGTGAACAGCAAGAGATATGATAAAGTGGATTATTTTGAAACATGGTCAATGGGTCTCAACTGATTTCAAAATATTACTGTTTCTAAAAACATGCATCAACCTTGGTTTGTAGGTAAAGGATAGCCTTAGTGTCACTCAGAAGTAGCTGTCACTCATATGTCTATTTTATAGGTATGAGTTCTGAATGTTGTTGAATCTCTCCATATAGATGGTTGAAGATGCAAGCATTGTAAGCCAACCATAAGCATTCATGTTGAATGTAATCAAACTAAAGCTTCAACAGTCCTTCATATGACATTGCAGGAAGGAAACTAAATAAGTGTAATAGTCTGTCCTTATAGTTCATTATGGAATTCATTTGTGATTAAATTTGGAGGTTATTTTTGAATCAAGAGATTTGGGTGAGTTTGTTAAGATAAGTTGATTGATATTAAATATCAAGCAAAACTTAGTGCTCAAAGTGTTTTCCTGCTCATAGGCCAAGTATGCACTTGGAAAGAAATGGGAAAGAAACAACTTAGCTTCCCTTAGAAGAAAGGAATCATTTCATCTAAGTTAATATTCAGAACACATCTGTAGCAAATATAATTTATGTCATTAATATTCTGCAAGAAATGCTCATCAGTTCCCAGAACTTGAAGTCACATTTTGGACACCAGACCATTCTGAGATATGCCATCACCTTCATTCAGGCAATAACTATCAAAACACGTTTACTGTACTGCTCTGGATTTTAGACCAGATTTGTAATAGACTTTAAATTACATACAAAGCACGCAAGTATTTCAATTTTTACCTATCTAAGCGTTAGTTTTCTAACAAAGCCCATGGATGGAACTTGAGAGACCTGAGGGATGTGCTTATTTGTTGCATGGTTTTGCATCAACTTTGGACAGAAAGGATCAAGTTCAATGTCTTTATGACATTCTCGTTGTTTTCCTAGACTACAATGTAGTCATTTGATTCTTCTTATGCATTTATATTAATGAAGCATAGCTTACAACTTATAGGAGGCCTTTTTATTTTTTTATAAATATAGCCATTATTCAACACAAAAATGTATAGGTTGTCTGTGGAACCTGTGCTTCTAAGACACTCAGAGCTATGCAATTCTGTATTCATAACCAACTAGGAAGAGAACACCCAAGTAACACTAGTCTATGTAATTGAAGAATTTATAATTACTCTCCTGATCAAGATAATTGGTACAGTCTTGTCATATGTGAGAAAGCAGAGGGTCAAAAAGAAATATTTGTTATATGCAAAGAGGTAAAGATATATAGGGTAAGGAGCCATCCAGTGTCCTGTGCAATACTCAAATATAGTCAGTGTTTGGAAGAATCTGGCTAAGTTTTGATGTTTCCCTAATTCTTTCTGCCTCAACTCCATTTTTGTGAATTGTATGTAAAAAATTACAGATAAAATTAATAGGATATCCTTATGTGCTCAGTGTATAACTTTTACTTTTAATAAAGATGCAAAAATACAAACCATAAAAAATAATATTAGTAGGACATGGTGGCACACACCTTTAATCCTAGCACTTGGGAAGCAGAGTCAGGTGGATCTCTGTGAGATCAAGGCCAGCCTGGTGTACATAGGGAGTTCTAGGCCAGCTGGGGCTACAGGGAAACCCTGCCTCAAAACTCAAAGCCACAAAAAGTTGAGATTGATGTATTAGAATGCATTAAAGTGGCAACTTTTGTTCATTGTGGACAGTGAAATAGCAAGCCAGAGATTGGAAAAACATATTTCCAATGGTGTGGGTTCCAAATGATTGGTATTTATAACTCAATTTTTCCAACCTACTACAAATCCATAGCGTAAACATATAGTTCCATAGTTAAAATTGGTGAGGGTTCCTACAGGCATCTTTTAATAGGTGGAGCAAATGAGACTGACATGTGAAAACATGTTCACCCAAGTACCACATATAGAAATACAAACGAAGGGAACCATGACATTGATCTTTACACATTTTAAAAATACTATAATTCCTAAGGGGTGTTGGTACACACCAGCACTAGGGAAGTTGAGCCAGGGATCACATAAGAAAACCCTGTCTAAGAAAGACAGAAAGAGGCCGGGCGTGGTGGTGCATGCCTTTAATCCTAGCACTTGGGAGGCAGAGGCAGGTGGATCTTTGTGAGTTCAAGGCCAGCCTGGTCTACAGAGTGAGTTCCAGGACAGCTGGGGCTACAGGGAGACCCTGTCTCGAAAAGACC
>VZQC01011874.1:3086673-3109171 GCA_009823505.1 Rhizomys pruinosus
TATATGTGTGTTTGGCCTGCATGTATGTAAGTGCATTGATGTCATTCATTGCCCACAGAGGCAGGAAGAAGGCATCAGATCCCTTGGAACTGGAGTTGTGAACCTTGTTAATTGCTGTGTGGGTGCTGGGAACTGAGCCTGCATCCTCTGCAAGAGCAGCCAATGTTTTTTACCAATGAACCATGTCTTAAGCCTGGAACTACTAAAGGCTTCCTGCATGCTATGCAAGCATGCTACCAGCCAGGATGGAACTCAGCATTTTACACGTTAAAGCAAGACCATTTTGGGGGCTGGAGAGACGGCTCAGCCAGTGCTCAGCAAAGGACCTGCCTGGGTCCAGTTTCCAGCACCCACATGGCGGCCAAGAACTGTCCAGAACTCCAGTTCCAGGCTGGAGAGACAGCTCAGCCAGTGCTTCTGCAGAAGACCTGCCTGGGTCCAATTCCCAGCACCCACGTGGTGGCTAACAACCATCCAGAACTCCAGTTCTAGGGAAATGCAGTGCCTCACCCTGCAGGCATTGCATAGATGTAGTGCACCTGCATCTATGCAAGCAACATACTCATATGCATAAGATAAAAATAATAAAAAAAAATTTTTTTGGTCTTTTTGAGACAGGGTCTCCCTGTAGCCCCAGCTGTCCTGGAACTCGCTCTGTAGACCAGGCTGGCCTTGAACTCACAAAGATCCGCCTGCCTCTGCCTCCCAAGTGCTAGGATTAAAGGTGTACACCACCACACCTGGCTAAAATATATTTTTAATTTTTTTTTTTTTCTGTATGTGTATGAATGTACTGTCTGCATGCAAGTCTGTGCACCCGTGTCGTGCAGTGCCTCAGAAGAGGGTCTCGGATTCCCCTGGAGCTGGAGTTCTCCTGGAACTGGAGTTTCAAACGGTTCTCGGCCGCCATGTGGGTGCTGGGGATCGAACCCGGGTCCTCTGTAAGAGCGGTCGGCGCTCTTAACCGCTAGGCCATCTCTCCAGCCCCTAAAATATATTTTTATTAATCAACTTCGCCAATTGAAAATCTCATATATGTATATAATGAATTTTAATTACTTTATTTCTCCACTGTTTCTTTTCTCCCTCCCATCTGTGTCAAGTCTCTCTTCTCCCTAGAACTCCCTACCTGCCTTCATATCTTTTTGTCCTATGATACACTTAGTTTAACAGGGCTATTTGTTTGATGATGGTTTTAGAACAGTCCATTGGAAACTTGTGGCTTTCCCAGTGTCTAGTCAAATGAAGACAATGACTATTTTTTCCCACAAATCCGACAAGAGCAAATAGCTCATCAGAGAAGAATAAGTAAGGCCCAATGAGCCTCTCTTCAGCCCAACATTGACTGTTGTCAGGCTCAGTCTTATGCAAGTCCAATGCATATAGCTGCAGCCACTGTGGTTTTATGGTTGCAGTGGTTGTGTCATAACTAGAAGATGACATTTTCCCTATCTTACAGCTCTTATATTCTTTCCACCCCATGTTACTTGATGTTCCCTGATCCTTAAATTTGGTGGCGTAATGTCTTATTAAGTCTGTAAGTACAATACTCTTTTCATTTAAAAAACTGAAACCGTATCAGTCACCCCCTGCCGCCCCACACACAAGAACTTCCCCAGCACTGCACTTCACCCTTTACTGCACTCTTCCTTTCCTTCTATGTTAATGAGAGACAGAAGTTGTGACACCTAGGACATCTGTGCTGGCTCTGAGTTTCAGTGCTTTCATATCTCAGCATAAGAAGGGTCCCAGACACTTCTTCCCTGTTACTTGATTTCAACCTGTTACTCTGTTTACTAGTCCACCTGCTTAAAGAGTTACCCTGGCTACTTTCTTTCATACCTAGAAAGCTTTCTTTCATACCTAGAAATCTAAGCCTTCCACAAAATATGTTTCAATGCCATATAGTCACAGGGTTTTTGTACCTATGTAAGAGAATACAACAGACTGGAGAATTTATGAAGAAAAGAGACATTGATCATAATCATAGAGGCTGCAAAGTTAAGACATTGTTTCTGGAAACTGGTAAGAACTACATACTGCATTATACCATCATGAAAAGGCATCCATAACATGGTACTAATACATGTGACAGAGCAGCAGGTCTGGAATAAGAGAAGGCCTTATGTGTTTTTATAATAAATCATTCTCGAGATAGCTAAGCTATTGGTGCAGTGATGGCATTAGTCTAATAATTAAGGCTTTTCTCCTATGATATGCATATTCACTTCTTTGAGATCCAAAATATTAAGGCTGAGCTGAGGGCTCAGTCAGTACAGTTATGGTTGCTGTGGAATCATGAGGACTTGATCTCAATGACAAGAACCCACATTAATAAAACCAAGCCATATGAATTTAAGGATTTTTTTTTCTAAGTCTGTGAAAAAGCTCATGAGGATTTTGATTGGAATTGCACTAAATCTGTATATGAATTTTGGTAGAATGGACATGTTTACTATATTTATTTTCCCAATCCATGAGCATGGGAGGTCTTTCCATCTTTTGAAGTCATTTTCAATCTCCTTCAGGGTTTTAAAATTTTTTGTTGTAGAGGTCTTTGGTGTCTTGGTTAGGTTTATTCCTAGGTATTTTATTTTATTTTATTTTATTTTATTTTATTTTTGAGGCTATTTTGATTGGGAACTTCTCCTTATATCCCTTCTCCAGTTGCTTATTGTTGGTGTAAAGAAAGGCTACTGATTTTTCTTGGTTTATTTTGTATTCTGCCACTTTACTGAAACTTTTAATCATTTCTAAGAGTTTTCTGGTGGAGTTTTTAGCATCCCTTAGGTAAACTGTCAAAAAAATCCTTAAATTCATATGGAAAACAAAAGACCCTGAATAGCTAAAGCTACCCTGAGTGAAAAGTGCAATACTGGGGGGGGGGGGATTACATTACCAGACTTCAAGATATATTACAGGGCTATAGTCATAAAGACAGCCTGGTACTGACAACAAACAAACAAACAAACAAACAAACAAACAAACAAACAAAAAACTAAACAGAACCATTGACCAATGGAACAAAATTGAAGATCCAAACTTTAGCTCATATAACTTCAGCCACCTCATATTTGACAAAAGGGGCCAAAAAAGCTCAATGGAGGAAAGATAGCATCTTCAGCAAATGGTGTTGGCAAAACTGGATCACCATTTGTAGAAGAACAAAATTAAACCCCTACCTCTCGCCCTGTACAAAAATAAACTCCATGTGGATCAAAGATCTCAACCTAAAACATGAAGCCCTGAAGGTGATAAAAGAAAAAGTCAGGAGCAACCTACAAGAAATAGGTGTAGGAAAAGACTTTCTAAATCAGACAGCAGCTGTACAGGATATAAGGACAACAGTGAACAAATGGGACCACATCAAACTCAGAAACTTTTTTACAGCTAAAGAAATGATCAAGGAAGTGAAGAGAAAACCTACAGAGTGGGAGGAAACCTTCACCACTGATAGATCTAACAGAGTATTAACATCCAGAATATACAAGCTACTTAAAAAACAAAGAAGTAAGAAAACAAATGACTTACTCAAAAGATGGAGTAAAGAGCTGAACAGAGACTTCACCAGTGAGGAAGTAAAGATGGCTGAGAAACATCTTAAAAAGTGTTCAACATCATTAATAATTAAGGAAACGCAAATTAAAACCACATGAAGGTAGACTAGCCAAGATCAAGAAAACAAAAGACACCAAATGCTGGAGAGGTTGTGGGGAAAGGGAAACACTCATCCACTGCTGGTGGGAATGTAAACTGGTACAACCACTGTAAAAAGCAGTGTGGAGAACCCTTTAAAAACTCAATATGGGGCTGGAGAGATGGCTTAGCGGTTAAGAGTGCTGACCGCTCTTACAGAGGACCCGGGTTCGAGTCCCAGCACCCACATGGTGGCCGAGAACCATTTGAAACTCCAATTCCAGGAGAACTCTAGTTCCTGGGGAATCTGACACCCTCTTCTGACATCCGCAGCATTGCATGACATGGGTGTACAAACCTCCATGCAGACAGTACATTGATACACATACAGAAATAAATAAAATTAAAAAAAAAAAAAAGAAAAAACACCTCAATATGAGCCTACTACCTGACCCAGCCATATCCCTCCTGGGTATATACCCACATGACACATCCTACCGCAAAGATACATGCACAGCTATGTTTATTGCATATCTCTTCACAATAGCAAAGAGTTGGAACCAACCCAAATGCCCCTCAACTGATGACTGGATAAAAAAATATGGTACATCTACAAAATGGAGTTCTATGCAGCAGTAAATAAAGAGGACATCATGAGCTTTGCTGGTAAATGGATGGAACTAGAAGCAATTATACTAAGCGAAGTAACACAGTCCCAGAAAAAAAAAGGCAAATGGTTTCTCTCACTGGGTATGTTAACACCAAACCCCAGTTGGCAGGCAAACTGAGCAACTTCATTATTATATTTCATTGTATCTGAAAGCAGCTGTGCTATTCCAATGTGAATCTGTAAATGGGGTGTAGAATTGTCTTACCACTTATATTCACACATTGAAATTACCATATATGGATGGAAGATATGTAGTCATATTCTAAAAAAAAAAAGAATATAAAGTTACACATCTTTATACCTGCATGCAACTTTACTGTTAAAATGTGAATCTCTGAATGTGTTTAGGAATCAACCTATAGTTTATTTTCAGAATTTGCAATCTTTTTACTTATGTGTGGAGTGTACATATGCATATTTTAGAATCATATAAAAAATAAAAAAATGGGGCTGGAGCGATGGCCTGGCAGTTGAGAGTGCTGACCGCTCTTACAGAAGACCCGGGTTCGATCCCCAGCACCCATATGGCGGCTGAGAACCGTCTGAAACTCCAATTCCAGGAGAACTCCAGTTCCAGGGGAATCCGACACCCTCTTCTGACCTCCGTGGCATTGCACAACACGGGTGCACAGACTTGCATGCAGGCAGTACATTCATACACATACAGAAATAAATAAAATTAATAAAAAAAAATAAATCCAAAGCAAACAAAGCAAACCAAAGCAGACCAAAGCAAACCAAAGCAAAGCGAAGCAAACCAAAACTAAACCAATCCAAACCAAACCAAACCAAATCAAACAAAGCAAAGAAGCCAGGGGTGTGATGTGCACATGGCTGCAAGGTGAACAGATCCATGGGACTTGCTGGCTGGTCAACCTAACTTATTTCATGAACCCCAAGCAATTTAAAATCCCTGTCTCAAACAGTGAGATTGATGGCACCATGTTGAATGACACCAAATTTTTCTTGTTGCATCTATGCAGGTGCACCCCCCACATACACATGCAAACACAAGATGAATTGAATTTCAACATGAGATTTGGAGGGAAATGTATAATTCTACCTTTTCATCTTGTTCTCAAATATTTCGTCACATAAGCCCTCCGTGCTTTTTGAATATAACCTCTTTTATCCTGTTGTAACCTCTAATCTTACTTTCCATTGTTGAGAGACTTCCCCCACCCGTGCTCTACTGCTACAGTTTATTGTTTACATTTATTCTTTGTCTTGCCTGCCATCATTACTAGAGGCAATCGTGAAGTCTCTTACCTAAATCGAGAACAAATATAAAGAGACTGAAAATAAAGTTAGTTCTTGAATCAGTTCAATATAGTGAAAATCATCACCATTCTTTTATTTTTCAAGTTCTAAGATACATTCACAGAATTGAAGTTAACTCACTGTTTACCCTTAGTGTATTCTTAGGAAACTTTTACATAGCTATTGTCACAGGGAAGATCTCCTTTTATAAATAGTGTATACTTGCTTCAGCGAGAAGCTGGCAAAATGTTTATGTTTATATCATGATATGCTAAAATATAAACACTGGCAACCCTAGAAATTTTGATCTGATCATAGCAAACCTTAATTCTTCTTTCATAATTTATATTTCTCCTTCTTTGAATAGTAAAATGCCAATTTCTTGCACTTTGAACTACTTTTAGCCAAATTCTTGGAGGTGAGTGCTGTGTGGGTTCAGAGCCTTTTCCATTAATTTATTTTTCTCATTTCCAATGATCTTTTTTCTTACTTATTAAGTATTTACTTCCATCAGTCCTCAAAAATCATTTTTAAAGACTTGAGTATTTAATGCCAAGGTCCCATTTTTTTCCTTTGGTTCCATCTTTTATTCAGTACTCTGATTTTTCACCTTTAAAAAAATCTCTTAATGGCAATGAACTCTGCTCTTCTTAGAAGTCACATACCCTTCAAATTTCCAAGCAACATTTTCTCACTGGACAAGCTGCTTGAGACCAAAGTAAAGCTTTAAAAGATGTGTATCATTTAGACTCCTTAAGCTGCTCCTATGTGGTAGAATGTCTTTTTAATCTCTAAGGACCAACTTGAGTTCAAAGAAAGTAAGGGAAATTCATCTCTGTGCTTTACATTTCCTCATCCTTAATAGGAAAAACCTGGTGGCTTTACAAACTGATGATGTTTGTAGCACTGAGGATGGAATGGACTTTAAATGTCATCTGTTCTGACTATGCATCATACATTTCATTATTCAGACAATTAGGGATTCAATAACAGGGTCATTAGAAAAAGAGCATAAATCTATCCTTTTTCTACAAGTAAGAAATTCTGAAGTTATATTTCCGTATCCCTGAAAGCCAAATATACAGCAGTCAGAAGAATAAGAATATAATTACCATTGAAAATTAGTGGGAAATGTTATAATGCTTGCTCACAAGTGAAAAGTCCTTTAATTTTCTTTTCATATTTGAGTTACGAAAAATACTAGGTATGCTTACATTTTCATTCAGGGTTTAGCATTTTTATGTAATAAAATATCAGTTCTAATCTCTCATTACATACCTTCTTCTAGAGAGAAAACTCAACTCCTGTCTTTCTGTATCTCCCACTATATTTGGAACATCTGAACATTTTAAATCATCATCATCATGTTTTGTTAAAACACGTCTTTGACGGAATTGAATTATTCTTGGACTGCATAATTTGAGGCTTTTTAGCCCTCCCATTGTACTACCAGAATATGGCAAGTGTAATTAACATGTCAAAACACCAGAGTTGGGAACTTATTGTAGATAATTATTCATTTAAAAAAGAGAAAAGAATTCAGATTTAATATATGCCATAAAGCACATTAATGGTACTTTCCAAAGTCTAAGTGAAAAAAGATAGCAACGTGTTATCCATGTGTGAATAAAGCTGATTTTAATGGGGAAATACTAACAAAAACTGTATCTTGGTCTATTCTTTTTTTTCAAAAGATGGTTTCAGAGAGAGCTGTGGTCCCACAGGAAAGCACATGCCAAGTTAGCATTGCCAAACTGCCCAGGCCATTTTAATCTATGGCTATGTCTCTAATATGTTAGCTAATGAGTCAGAGAAACTGAGTAGATGCCAAATTGATTAGCTATTGGGTGGGTGGAGGGAGAGAAGAGACGTATTAATTAGTTAAGTTATTTGATTTTCGCCTCTGGACAATCTGGTACTAGATTACTCCATTCAGTGTATTACATTACCAACTGATTGCACCACAGCTACAAAAGCAAGCATTGATTAACTTTTTTTTTAATTATGCTACTTTAAATCTTTTTTAAAAAGTCGTGTGTGTGTGTGTGTGTGTGTGTGTGTGTGTGTGTGTGTGTGTGGTGGATGTGAATGCAGGTGCTTATGGAAGGCCAGAAAGGGCATCAGATCCCTTGGAGCTAGAGTTACAGTGGGTTGTGAGCTACCCATCATGGGTGCTGTGAAGTGAACTCATATCCTGTGAAGAATCACTAAGTACTCTAAACCAATGAACCATATTTCTAGCCCTGAAATTTATGTTAGTTTAATGGGTGTATGCTATCTGACAAGTAGATTTGTATAAGATAATGTAGCTAAATGTCTCCCCAGCACCTATAGAGACTAAGACGAAGGTTTTTTTTTTTTTTTTTTTTTTGTTCTTATAACTTTTGTTAGGATATACTTGTTTACATTCCCACCAGCAGTGGATGAGTGTTCTCCTTCCCTCACAACCTATCCAGCATTTGGTGTCTTTTGTTTTCGTGATCTTAGCCAGTCATAACTGAGTGAGATGATATCTGAGAGTGGTTTTAATTTGCATTTCCCATAATTATTAATGATGTCGAACAGTTTTTAAGATGTTTCTCAGCCATCTTTAACTCCTCAGTGGTGAAGTCTCTGTTCAGCTCTTTACTCCATTTTTTGAGTAGGTCATTTGTTTTCTTACTTCTTTGTTTTCTGAGTAGTCTATTTATTCTGGACATTAATCCTCTGTCAGATATATCACTGGTGAAGATTTCCTCCCACTCTATGGGTTTTCACTTCACTTCCTTGATTGTTTCTTTCACTGTACAGAAACATTTGAGTTTGATGAGGTACCACTGTCAACTGTTGACCTTATTTCCTGCACAGCTGCTGTCTGACTTAAAAAGTCTTTTCCTATGCCTATGTCTTGTAGGTCGTTGCAACTTTTTCTTTTATCACCTTCAGGCTTTTGGGTTTCAGGTCGAGATCTTTGATCTATTTGGAGTTGATTTTTGTACAGGGTGAGAGATCGGGGTTTAATTTTGTTCTTCTACAAATGGTAATGCAGTTTTGCCAGCACCATCTGCTGAAGATGGTATCCTTCCTCCATTGAGGGCTTTTTTTGCCACTTTGTCAAATATGAGGTGGCTGAAATTGTATGAACTCAAGTTTGGATCTTCAATTTTGTTCCATTGGTTATTGGGTCTGTTTTGTACCAGGACCAGGCTGTCTTTATGACTATGGCCCTGTAATATAGCTTGAAGTCTGGTAGAGCAATCCCCCCTGTATTGCATTTTTCACTCAGTGTTGTTTTAGCTATTCAGGGTATTTTGTTTTTCCATATGAATTTAAGGATTTTTTTCCAAGTCTGTGAAGAAACTCATGGGGATTTTGATTGGGATTGCATTGAATCTGTTTATCAATTTGGGTAAAATGGAGGTTTTTACTATATTTTTCCGATCCATGAGCATGGGAGGTCTTTTCATCTTTTGATGTCAAATGCCTGAGAGGTGCTGGGGAAAGGGGAATAGTCATCCACTGCTGGTGGGAATGTAAACTTGTACAACCATTATGGAAAGCAGTGTGGAGAACCCTTAAAGGACTCAAAATGAGCCTACCACCTGACACAGTCATACCACTCCTGGGTATATACCCAAAAGACTCATCCTACCTCAATGATACATGCACATTCATGTGTTTTTGCAGCTCTCTTCACAATAGGGAAGAGCTGAAACCAACCCAAATACCCCTCAGTAAATGAGTGGATGACAACAATGTGGAACAACTACAAAATGGAGTACTATTCGTCAGTAAAGAAAGAAGACATCAGGGCTGGAGAGATGGCTCAGTGGTTAAGAGTACCAACTGCTCTTGCAGAGGACCCGGGTTCGATTCACAGCACCCACATGGTGGCTAAGAACCGTTTTTAACTCCAGTCCCAGGGGAATCCGATGCCTTCTTCTGACCTCCGCAGCATTGCATGACATGGGTGCACCAACCTACATGCAGACAGTACACTCATACACATAAAAAAAAAAGAAAGGTGACATCAAGAACTTTGCATGTAAATGAATGGAACTCAAAGCCATTATGGAAAGTGAAGTAACACAGTCCCAGAGAAACAAATGGTGAATGGTTTCCCTCATTTGTGGATGCTAACCCCAAATCCCCAGCTGAAATGCAAGCTGAACAACATTATTGTTATATTTCTGTTTATCTGAAAACAACTATGTTGTTATTGTAAGGTTATGGCATGCTCACCCCGGAATGAAAGGTCACGAGGTCTAAGTTCTTCGGAGCAAAGTTTAATTCAGGGTAGCTGAGGCTAGGCTCAGGGGAGAGAGAGAGCCAAGCACAGAATGGCGTCTGGCTTGAGAATTTAAGGGAGAAGGTGGGAGTGGGATTCAGTGAGAGTGGGGTGGGTAGCAGGAATCTGGAATCTGGCTTCTGAAGGGTGAGGCGGAAGATTCCTGAGTAATTGGTGGTGGCCTGCTTTACCATAGCCAAAGGCCATGACTGGTACAGCAGGTTCTTGGGCAACATGGATCGTAGGTGTCTCTGCATTCCAATGGGCTTCTGGAGCTCACAACCTGACATTCCAACCTTTTGTTTCTATAGGAAAAAGGGCGGAGTTCTGTCTTCTGTAGCTGCTTCAGAGCTGATCAGGGGCGAAGTCATGGGGGAACAGCTGTCAGGCTGGAGGGTTAGAATCCAGTTTCCCACTTTGGCTGCTTGGGGTGCTCTGCCCGGTGGGTTTGGTCCAGATGGATAGTGGCCAGTACTTAGTGGATGTTTTCTATGCAACTGAAAGGACAAGCTGGTTGAGTCTTACATGAGTATACCACTGCAGGGACTTCACCAACAGGTGAAGTACCAACAGGGTGATTCAGGGTGCATTAGCAATTGGAGGGTCCCAGTCTAGGGAATGCAGAAGGAAAAAGGACGTGTACCCTGGTTTGAGAAATTGGAAAAAAGTTTTAGTAAACAGAGCTCTAGAATGAAGGACAGCTTTAATACATGGGGCTCCAGAATGAGAGCCATAACCATGAGAATATAAAAGTTGGTGTTTTCTGGCATGGTACATTAGATCTGTCATCTAGCTCTGAGATATTTTCTAACATGACACAGTAGATTCCTAACTTGGCACAGTAGGTCTCTCACCTATTTTCTCTGATAATAACCTATTTCATTTTCTCTTCTTTAGATTACAGTTTCCTGTTGGGGTGTTTAAAACCACACAGTTAGCACAGATAAATGAAGTTTGTTTTGGTGTTAAGGTCAGTTGAGGTTCTGGTCCTTAAGGGGTCACCCAGGCCTTGCTCCTGGCTCTCTTCACCAGTTCCATCTATGTGAGGACAAAGTCAGGCCTTGCTTGACTAGAGCTTCCGTTTGAAGCATTAGGAGCCTCTCCTCTATATGGACTTTCCTCCTTTGACTGGACACTGGCAGGATGAAGTCCTTTTAAGTGAATCTCCAAGACTTCCCTGGCTTGGGATGACTGGTGACACGCTGCTACACATAGGACATGCACAAAGTTGCGGATGCAGGACCCTAGGACCCAAGTCGACCTCAGAGGGTAGGGGCCAACATATTGTCCCATTAAATCCCCCTTGCCAAATCAGATTGGAGCTTTAAGTGTGGTTGCTAAACCTCCAAGAGGATTGTTTGAATTAATTTGGTACTTTAATTACCATACAACTCCTAAGTAAAGCTTGAACGCTGACTTAAGCACTGTTAATAAATTCTTATTTGCTGTGGCAAAAATATTCTGACCAATAATAAAAGCTCATGGTAGAAGCCTGGTAGTGGCTGCAGCACAGGCTAGGAAAGGATGCTATTTACTGACTTGTGTTGCTGGCTCATGTTCAGTGTATTGTATACAATATAGAAATATCTGGCCAAGAATGGCATTGCCCACAATGGGCACAGGCCAGTCCAATGAAGGCAATTATTGAGGTTTCTCAGCTCAGGTGTATCAAGATGACATTAAACCTATGCAGTAAGTCCTACAATTTGTTCTTTAAGGTCTATGAAGTCATTTAGGTATCAAAGTACAATGATTTAAACCATGCAAGGCAAAAGTTTTCTAATCTAACATAGCCCAGGAACAAACCACACAGAAATAAAAGGGGTTAAAACCAGTACCTTCAAATGAAGGCCATGTCACTGTGTCACTCCACGTTTTTGAATTATAGCTTTGAAAGGAAAAGGAAGGGGGGGCATTGTCACCAATACCAGCAGACAGGCAAGATAATACTTAGGGCTTTCGCTTAGAATTGGTTACATTCAGACTCTCCATGTGGTCATGGAAGTAAAACCTAATTTCCTTAAAAAATATTAAAGGAAATGTGCAAAGTAGAACAGATATACAGAAACAATTTTAGTATGTATGGGTAGCTCCTAATATGTCTGTTGCAACTTGAGGCTGTAACTAGGTATGATTAGTACGCTGGTAGGGGGAACACAATTCTTGTATATATGCCATAATTTAATTTAAGAATCTTTTTTTAGTTTAATTGATGATATTGGTAATTTCATACATCCATTGCCAATTCAGTTCAGTAATACTCCCTTTCCCTTTCCCCCACCCTACCCCTACCCAGTCCAGATCATGCATTCTGCTGTAAACTTTTCGGCATCTTTCTCTTGGTTTTTTTGTTTGTTTTTGTTTTGTTTTTCATTTTTTAACAATAAGTGATAATTTGGAGGTATACAACACATCCTCTCATGTAAGAAACAATTGAAGCAGTTGTGCCAAACCCACACAACCAGCTTCATGGGTCCCCATCCAGCAGGGGGGGCTGTATGTTCAATAAGTTGATCAAATGAAGCCGGCTATATTGTTGTAGCTTCACCATTCACCCCCAATTGCGCCCTTACAATTCTAAACCAATGCCCCCGTTTCCGCAGACGTTCCCTAGGTCTTAGAATGGGGCCCAGGTGGAGGAGAAGCAAAACAGTCTACTGTCTCTGAGCTGTTGTCTTGGTCCTGTCAATTCTGCGCTTTTCTTTTCATGGGCTGACAGCTTGTCCAGGCATAACCGTCAATCCTACTAATGAAGCAACAACACAATTAGAGTATAATGTATTTAAACAGTATAATAATATATAGCCTTTCGATCCCACTAATGAAGCACACGCAAGTTAGATAATAGTAGGTATTTAAACATGACTAATTGTTATGGTAGGTTACTTTGGTAATAGACAACGATGTTTGGAGATGGTATGTTAATCCTGAATGATACACTTTTCTTCTGTTAATATGACAGGTGTCCTGTGGTTAGATAACGTCTCCTAATACATAGAGGAATGTAAGCTGTGTGGCAATCAGCCGTGGTTGATTCCTCCAAGGAGAGTAGTTGGAATACTACAATTAATTATGGATATACAGACATATGGCTGCCATGGCTTGCACAGTATTTCCAGGCAGGTGAAGGTATATAGTAGCTTGCTGATGGCAGGATCCCTTGCTTTTGACTTGCTAAGGAGACCTAATTTGTTTTATTGTTTAGTGGACCTTTTGGTAACACTCTCTGCTATTGCCGCAGAGACAATCTGTACACTTGCCAAGTGCGGCCGTCCATAATCTTTCCCAAGTGTTCACCAGGGTCTTTCAACAGCAGGGCCTTATGCACCTCTCTCCTGCAGATATCCCAGTTTGGAGGCAAGGAGCCTTTTATGTTTTGTGGGGGCTTGGATCCCGGCCAACATCCCCTGGTAGAAAATAAGTCCATGTGGATATGTCAGAGCTCCTGTATAATATATTTTGCTTAAGTGCATAGCTTAAGGAGACTTTTATATTTGGTTCTGAATATTTGGTTCTGAATAGAGATAATCCTTATCACATTTTCTATTCCATTAGTCAATTAAAGAAGGTAGTTATAACCATTATGAAAGAGAAATACCTCTATAACAGCTGGCTCCAAGCTACAGCTGGAGAACGACCCTCATCATCCATCAGATTTCTCCTTATTCCTATAGGGGGGAGTTAAGAAAGTCTCTTGTAGAAACCTTTGCAACACATAGAAAGGTAAGCTTTGTTAGGGTTCATTAAAAATAGTTGTTCCAGTTAGGATCACAGAGGGGCCGGATGGTTCTGCAGCATCTGAGGCTTTTTCTTCCCTTCAATGCCCCAGAGGAGTCAATCCTTCTGCGGGCACTTTCCCTGGTAAATCAGGAAAAAATGCTACATTATCTTTCTCAGCCATAAAGTTGGTGATACTCTGGCAGTTTGGCACATACAAATCCTTTCCCATATAGTTAGTTTTAAAGATTTGGATTGCAAGTTTTTTTGACAAAAGTTTTCATATCTGATCTGTATCCCACTTTTTATTTTATGTTTTTAATTTTTGTCCCATAGTTCCCTCAAAAAGCAGTGTATTAATAACAATACCTAATAGGGTGAAATCAAGGTGCAGATTTCATCAACATTCACCCATGCTGTTTTGGTTACCGTATTCTCTGGTGTTTGGTGGATAGTCGATAGATGTCGGGGAGTTCCCCATTTGTTGTATTGTAGCATTCAGTTCAGATGTCTTCTGTTTATCCTTTGTCCTGTTGAGCTATCTAAAGGAGTTAGTGGGGTATTGAAGTCCCCGAATATGAGTGTACTGGGGTTAAACTGTGCCTTGCCATCCTGAAGTTCCTTAAGGAAAGTTTGGTGAGTTGGCATTTGGTGCATATATAATCATGATTGGTGAGATCTTCATCGTTGACTGTGCCTTTAATGAAGATAGAATGGCCCTCTTTTTCCTTTTTGGTGTCGTTTCTTTGAAAGTCTATTTTGTCTGGTATTAGAATAGTGACACCTGCTTCCTTTTTGGTAATTTTGCTGGGAATGTTTTCTTCCATCCCATCACCTTAAGTTAGTCTGTCTTTGAGATTGAGATGGGTTTTCTTGCAGACAGCATATAGATGGATTTTGTTTCCTAATTTGTCTTTGCCTTTTGATTTGGGAGTTCAGCCCATTAATATTTAAGGTTTATAATTGAAAGATAGATGTTGTTTCTTTCACCTTATTATCCGTTTACATTTTTAGTCTCTTATATTCTACTCTATGTTTAATAGTTTTTATTAGTTTCTTTCCTAGGTGCTTGAGGATAGTTGCTCCTCTCTTCTGCCCTTTGATTGCTTCAAGCATTTTCGGAGAGTTGGCTTTCCAGACATATATTCTATCATATTTGTTTCTGTCTTGGAAAAACCGTCTCTTTCAATTATGATTGACATTTTGGCTGGGTAAAATAGTTTGGGTTGGCATCCATAGTCTTTAACACCGGGAATGCTTTCCTCCATGTTATTCTTGCGGTTCATGGTTTGTGCGAGAAGTCAGTTGTAGTCCTGATGGGTTTCCCTTTGTATGTTGACTTGTTGTCTTTTTGGCCTTGTAAATTTTTATCTTTGTTTTGGGCATCTTAGCATTTTTGGTCTATATGTGCGTGGGGAGGTTTATTTTATGATGATCTTGTCTATTTGGGAGTCCTATGTGCTTCTTTATTTTGAAATGGGTTTTTCTACTTTTAGTTTGGGGAAATTTTTCCTCTATTATTATGTTGAATATCTGGTCAATGACGTTTGCCTTGAGATTCTTCTCCTTCCCTCTATTCCTATGATGTGAGGTTTGATCTTTTCATAGTGTCCCCATATTTCTTGGTTGTTCCCAGTTTTGTGTATTTTTAAATTTTTCATAATCTTTATTTGAGGTTTGTAGTTGATCTGTGGTTATCTTCCAGGTTTGATATCTTTGTTCTGCTTCCTCCATTCCTATTTCCTGAGACTTTTTCCTTTCCTTTCTTCTGGTTGGATAAGTGTTCTGATATCTGTTTCATTTTACCCGGGTGAGTTTTTTTTAATATATCCATTCCTTTTATGAGTTTCTCAATCTCTTCTTTGCTTTGCTGGTTGGTTTATCTTTTTTAGCATGGGATTTTTTCAGTGCTTCTACTTCTTTAAGGTGTTTGTTTTTGTCTCTCTACTCCCGTTCTTTCTGGAGTTTGTCATAGCCTTCCTTTAGTTTGTTATTGTATCCCTCTAGTCTTTTTGAAATTTTTTCATTCTCCTCTTTTTTAGACCTTCTCTGAATTCATTCCGCCTTTAAGTTTTGTCATTGTTCCTCTAGGTCCTTTTGGAGTTTTTTCATTATCTCTCTTTACTTCGGGACTTCTTCTTAATGGTCTTTAATTTTCTCTGCATAGGTCTGCAATTAGTTCTCTAAGGTCTGTTTCTGGGGGTCACCTCCAGGGGATCCGATTGTAGCTTTCTCATACCGGGTTGGTAGAGCTTGGTGCTGAATTATCCTGCACCTTTACCATGTTGTCTCTTCGTTGATCTCCCTGGCATGTGGGTGTTTCCCTTTTTGTGATGCAAATATCAAATGCAAGTTTCAGTGTTGTTTTGAAGCTGAAAGCTTGTGTTATTTTGCTTGCCTCCTTCCAATGCGCTTTTTGTCACTTCCTGCCCTCCTCCTTGTTTATGGGGTGTTGACTTGTCGAGGGTTTCGGGCTTTCACTTTGTTGTTTATATTGGATACTGTAAGTCTCCTTCCTTTCCTGTTTCTGAATGTTCTCTTAATTACTGGATACTCTCTCCTCAATTCCAGTTGTTGGCAGGGATGAAGTGGCGGGGTGTTTCCTGATCAGCCAGCGCCCGGAGTACCTGCCTGGCCCAGCAGTGGCAGGCTGCTCTTGGACCATGGGTGCAGGACAGACTATTGTGTCTGAGCCTGAACCCAAAACCCGGACCATCTCTCCACTTGCCGACTACCAGGGGGGGGGGGGCCACCCCAGCCGGACAGCCAAGCTCTGGTGGGGCTTAGGAGTCCAATCCTAGTCCCCAGCCACTGGGCCCCTTCTGCCACAACTCAGCAAATAAATTGTCCAAGCACCCGTTGGGTCAATGCCCTGTATTTTACCTTTCCTGGAGCAGTGGCGGGGGCTGTCCTGACCCCTGCGCAGGACCCGACTATGGCGTCTGCATTATAATAAATTTTTTAAAAGTGAACAGTACTACATTTATACACTCATACAATAAGGTTCTAATAAATACATTTGGGGATGACACTTTGTAAGAGGGTTGTGCTAATACTAAGCAAAGGACATGTCATTGGTAATCATACAAGATAGATCTTAATATGCTGTTTAACAATGTCATACACACATTTATGCACCACTTCCTTTAAGAGATTTTTTATCACTAGAGTTGTTTGAACCATCATATGCATTGGAAAAAACCAAAAAGGATTATTCCTGGACAAACTGTCAGCCCATGAAAGGAAACAGCCAGAATGACAGAGCCCAAGACCAACACTCCAGAACGAAGTTGGATGGTTTTGCTTCTCATCCTACCTTGCCCCTTTTCTAAGCCCAGGCACAAGTCTGCGGAAGGGGGGTGTGGTAGAATGGTAAGGCTGCGATTGGGGTGATGGTGAACTACAGCAATGAAGCTGTACACTCATGTTGATCACTTGATTGAACACTAAACCTCTCACCCCCCGCTGGATTAGGTTGGGGCTTGTGGGGTTTGGGCACAACAGCCACAAATTGGTTTACCTGAAGGATGCTTGTGATTCTCATGGATTATCACTTATAGCCAAAAAAATGGAAAAAAAAAAAAAAAGGAGAGAAAGATGCAGGACAGTTATGAAAACTGCATGATTGGGATGGTGGCTGGGGGTGGGGGGGAATAGAAAAGGGAATATAATTCATGCACTGAACTGATAATTGGAAATGATGTATGAAATGCCCAAAGCATCAATAAAAAATGTTAAAAAAAATAACAAAAAGAAACTGTATTAAAACATGCAGCTCTGATAATTGTGCTGCCAAGGCTAGAGTTGAATCTTGACCTTTGATTATAAAACTATGATGTTATTGAAATACTTTAACAAAGTGATAGAAGAACAGAATTATGTATAATTAATTAAGAACTGACATAGCAAGGTAACTTAGGCTGTTCACTGTGAGGAAGGGGATTTGCAGGGGACAGCAATGTGCCACTGATCTAAGTGTACCCGAGTCTATGAATGAATCCACAGGGATTTTTAAAATGGTCTCCTGTCAGAAGGACGTGACATAGCATAGGAGAAAAAAAAATCAAAAAAAAAGAAAACCAAAGAAAAAATCAGGTCTTCAACTCCTGGAACAGCTAAAAAACTGAAAAGAAAATATTTAGTTGTAATACCTGTGGAAAAATACTTTGGACGAAAGAATAACAATCTTCAGATAAACATGTAGAAACCTAGGAACCTGGTTTTCAATCAGGCCTTTGAAAAAAAATTAAGAGGCATGCCAAAAGTAAACTTTTTTTGTTTGATGCACAACATAGTATTGAAGTGGCCACTTTGTTCGTGACAAAAAACACACGGAAAATACAATGCGACATATGACAGTTACAAAGACACATTGAAGAACGGTTTGGACAAATGGTTATAACACACAGGCAGGTTTGGACAGACACATTACCTAACTGTATCCATTAAGTATGGACAGTGGGAAAATCCCCTTTTATCTAAAGTTTTCCTTCCTTGTCCAGGGCTGTAGACAATTATCACATTTACAAAGAATCACTTAGAGTTTAAGACATTTGCTTAGGTGGAAAATAGACTGTATGCCCTACTGTGCTTTGCAGCACAGCCTGTTCTTGTACACCTGAGAAGGATAGTGGACTGGGTAAGCAGGAAAATCTGGCGGCTTGTGCCTATTACCTGCTAAATTAATGAGAATAAATTTAGTTAGTGGAAAAATCAAAAGATCCCAGCCAAGTGAAAGATTACTCCGTAAGGCAAAAGCTGGATGCAGGTTGGGCAAGGCGTGGTCAACAAACCTTCTTAATCTCAGACACAGGGGCTTGTATCCCAAAGTAGACACAAATGAATTTCTGAATAAAATGGGGTTTATAAGGAAAAAACAATGGAATGGAAAATGCCAAAATCTGAAATGATCCCTTAAAATTTAGGCAAAAGTTTTGTAAACAAAATATAAAAAACCAAAACACTGATTGTACAAAAGTAAAGAATGAAAATTGATTGTATTTAGAAATTGATGTAGTTATAAAGTCTGATTTGAATTTAGGCTTTTTGTCATGTGGGCATAAACAGGGTCATGCACAGGCAAAGCCTCAAGATGGCGGCTGAGGAGTGGGTGTGGATTAGCACAGTTGCCATAGGAATAGTCTGCAGCATGTCTGTTTGAATGCCAGGCAGGAGAAAAAGCATCACGTGGTGCATGGTGACTGGGGCTCTTAGTTTCAAACATCTTGGGACTAAACACCCTCTATATCCACTCAGGTATCCATGCTGCTTGCTTTATGGCAGGAATGCAAATGGTCAATGACAAACAACTTTACACAGCAACTTTTTAAACTTTTTTCTGGGCCAAAGTCTATGTCTATGAGGATTCGAGTAGCCCTGTCAGGCCTTCAGCAGCAGATTGTGAAGGGCCTAAAGTCTGCCCTTCCTTCCCAGATACAATGTATCAAGTAAATCATTAGCATTAGATGCAAGCCTATTCATTTAAACAGCTCCATGAAACAAATATGTTTAACTAGTTTCAAACTCAAAATTTTAGCACCTTGATGAAAACTCTAAATTAGAGATGAAAACCTAAATCAGAGTAAAATATGACTCCTAAGTTTGTAACAGTACTCAGAAATTACTTGAGTCTGAATCGAGTGCAGGTGGTGAGAGGTGAGAAATGGCCCTCCTATGACCAACCTCCAGCCCTGTCTGATGCATCACAAAAATCTCTAACCTGCCTTTTTCTCAGCAGAGACTCAGAATAGGCTTTTAGTAAAAACAGCACAATTTCAGTCCCTTGTTCAGCCTTTCCATACCTTTTCTGCCTGAAAACATCCACAACTCCTCCCAGTGCAGGGACAGTAAGCCCCAGCCACCTCAAACACGCACATTCATCTTGCCCACATCCCTCTTACTGGCTCCAATATGCTTGATGCATCCTTTTACTCAAAAACAACTCTCACTCACACCTAAGGCCCAGCCCACTGACCAGATGGGATTGGGAGTACGGCAGGGACCTTAAGCACCAGGGGGTCCCACTCTCTAGCCAGAGTTGTGTGTATGGTACACACCCCTGTGGCCAGGAGCTGTGAGTCCCTGGAGGACCTGCCCAATGCCAAGAACTATTTCAATGGAGACAGCTACCTGGTATTTATTTTCTCTAACACCATGTTATTTACTTCAGGTGGAAAATTACCAATAGTCACATACACATGTGTAATTTCCATGCATGTGGGAATTACCAACACTCACACACATGCTTTTTCCTTTTTTTGGTCTTTTGGTCTTTTTTGAGACAGGGTCTCCCTTTAGTTTCAGCTGGCCTGGAACTTGCTCTGTAGACCAGGCTGACCTTGAGCTTACAAAGAACTGCCTGCATCTGCCTCCCAAGGACTGGGATTAAAGTTGTGTGCCACCACACCCGATCCCAAGGGGCAACAAAACTGCCCCACCCAAAACAAAATCCAGTCCAAGAATCCATTTCCAGTCCTGAATCTGGTCCACAAAGTTCTCAAAAAATACATAATTCCAAAGCAAGCAAGTTATCTTTTGAAAGTAAACACAAACCAAAATGGGATCTTTAAACAGTCAGCTCTGAGGCTGATTCCTATAGCAAAACCACAAAGCGGAGATGGCACTTGCACATGAAGTGAGGCATCGGAGAAGGCACAGTAAAAGAAAGAAAAAAGACTGCAGAGGGCAGAGAAAGAGAAGGAGAGGGAGAGGAAAAAAGATAAGTGAAGTCTTTTTAGTCTCAGAAGGAATAGAGAGAGGGACTAGAGTGATGGGCAAAGAATGCCTGTACATACAAGCATTCAGACCATTTACCAGAGCACTGGCAGAAATCTCTCAAAGCTGAGAATTTAGAGATCTAAGGTACCTGTCTCAGGCCAGGCAATATTGTTAGCTAATTGATATCCTGGCCAGATAGTAGAGCAGAGTCTCTCACTAATTTCCTTGGAGAGGTTGAGATCTCGTAAAGAGTGTAGGAGACACTACAAGGGTGTGGGTCCCAGGGCCTCTCCTTTAGAGTGTGAGGCTCCCATATTAGGAGTCAGAGGATGAGAAAGAGGAGAGAGGAAGAGAGGGAGAGAGAGAAAAGAGGTCTGTAGGAAGGAAATAGATTATTTTTAGTCTCGGCACCCACCCGAGCACTAAGGCACGTCCGCCCTAGTTTTAAGTGGGTGCTCAGAGACCCCAGGTCCGTGTGACCAGTGTGGGAGTCTCTGAAATTGGGTCCTGCAGGTCTGTGAAGTCAGCGTCCCCAAAATCACAGAGGAGGCCAAAATTTGGGTCCAGATTCTGTCCCCAGCATCCCAGTAATAGACAGCAAACTGGACGGGGAAAATCGGAGGGAATCCCTGACTTAGCCGGCACTCAGGGATCCAAAACGGAAACGGCTATAACGGAATGGGAGACTAAAAAGAATGGAGGGCTGGAGAGATAGCCTAGCGGTCACGCTCTTGCAGAGGACCCCGGTTGGATCCCCAGCACCCACATGGCAGCTAAGAACTGTCTGTAACTCCAATTCCAGGAGAACTCCAGTTCCAGGGGAATCTGAGACCCACTTCTGACCTCTGCGGCATTGCACGACACGGGTGCACAGACCTGCATGCAAACAATACATTCATACACATACAAAAATAAATAAATAAAAAAATTAAAAAAAAAAGAATGGAAAAAGAGGATTGGAGGGAAGGCAGGTGGAAATCAGTAGTTAGGACAGGAAGTGTCGAGGCAGAGGGGGCAGCTAGAGGGGGCAGAACATATGCAGGGTTACACAGAAGTTAGGGGTGGGAGACGGAATCTCCCCTCACTCAGGTGCTAGTCCAGCTGCCCACCCGCGAGGTGACTTAGGAAGTCTTACCATGAGGGCCACACATATAAACCCCATGCTCGGTCATCACAAGTGTGATGAGGGCCCGACGAGCTGAAACAACTTCGGTGGAGATGCAGGTTGGGGCCCAATCAGATTCTGTAGCCCGAGAGCTGTGGAACCATAACATGCACTCTTAACTTTCGTGCACAGTCACACGGGAATAGAGTAGGGTAGGATAAGGAGAGGAGAGAAGGTACCTTTGGCCAAATGCTGGTGGGTGCTGTTGTAGCCTGCGATCAGTATCCGGCTTACCAGCTACCCCGAAGCTGTTCCGGGGAGGGGGCGGGGATGGCGATCCGAGTCACTGGTACCAGAATGTAAGGTTATGGCACGCTCCCCCCAGAATGAAAGGCCATGAGGTCTAAGTTCTTTGGAGCAAAGTTTAATTCAGGGTAGCCGGGGCTAGGCTCAGGGGAGAGAGAGAGCCAAGCACAGAATGGTGTATGGCTTGGGAATTTAAGGGAGAAGGTGGGAGTGGGATTCAGTGAGAGTGGGGTGGGTAGCAAGAATCTGGAATCTGGCTTCCGAAGGGCGAGGCAGAAAATTCCTGAGTAATTGATGGTGGCCTGCTTTAGCATAGCCAAAGGCCATGCCTGGTACAGCAGGTTCTTGGGCAACATGTATTGTAGGTGTCTCTGCAATCCAATGGGCTTCTGGAGCTCAGAACCTGACAGTTATAATGTAAATCTCTTAACAGGCTCTAGAATTGACCCACTACTTATTTTCAGACTCTGCAATTACTGTATATGGGTGGAAAGGATGTATTCATATTTTAGAGTAATATAAAATTAAAGGAGGAAAATGTGAATTCCTAAGCATTACAAAAATGACTGAGAGGGGCTGGAGAGATGGCCTAGCAGTTAAGAGCGCCGACCGCTCTTGCAGAGGACCCGGGTTCGATCCCCAGCACCCACATGGCAGCTGAGAACCGTCTGTAACTCCAATTCCAGGAGAACTCCAGTTCCAGGGGATTCCGAGTCCCTCTTCTGACCTCCGCGGCATTGCACGACACGGGTGCACAGACCTACACGCAAAACAGTGCATTCATACACATAAATAAATAAAATAAAAAATTAAAAAAAAA
>VZQC01011874.1:3109763-3136905 GCA_009823505.1 Rhizomys pruinosus
TATATATATGTGTGTGTGTGTGTGTGTGTGTGTGTGTGTGTGTGTGTGTATAAACTATGCTAAAATTATGTCATCTGAAAATAAACTGTATGTTATTTTCATATGGAAAAACAAAAGACCCAGAATAGCCAAAGCAAACCTGAGCACTAGGAACCTAACACTGGTCTTCAAGAACAGCCAGTGCTCATAATTGCTGAGCCATCTCTTCAGCTCCAGCATTCTTTTATTTATTTGCTTATTTTTGAAAACTTTATTCCTGTTTTTGTGTATGCATGTTTCTGCATGTGTGTGTATGTGTGTGTGTGTTAGCATGCACATGCATGGGGGTGTCCACAGGTCCCCATGGAAGCCGGAAGAGAGTGTCATATCCCCTGGAGCTTGAGTTACCAATGGTTAACAGCTACCTGATATGGATGCTGGGAACTAAACTCAGGTCCTCTGCAAGAACAGCAAGAACTCTGAACCCAAAGATGATGGAGATTAATTCCAGTCTAACTTGCCCATTTTCTGTAATTTGAATCTATCACCATTATTTTATTTTTAAAGTATTTTATTTATTATTTTATATGTATGGGTGTTTTATTTGCATGTGCATACATGCACCCTTGTCCTGTAATGTCTGTGGAATTCAGAAGGCAGCATCACATTCTCCTGGAACTGTAGTTATTGACCATTGTAAGATGCCATGTGAGTTCAGAGAATTGAACCCAGGTACTATGAGAAAGCAGTCAGTGCTCTTTAACTCTAAGCCATTTCTCCAGCCCCTTCAACATTATTTTAAAACATATTTCATACTATCTGCAGGTAGAAATTGCTGCAGTGCAGTCAGGGGAAGGGAAAACATCTCTGCTTCTATATTCCCATTTTTATAGAGAAAATTAGGAAAAGGGCAAGAATTGTAAAGCAAGAAAGAACCAAAAGGACAAATGTTAATTTCTTTCTAAATTTGACAAGAAGAATGTGGGTAAAGGGGTAATTTGCTGGCAGGTAAATTGATGGGCCAAAAGTGCAAAGCCTTTTACAGACAGAAATCACGTAGACTAATCTATTTTATCAGCAGGGAAGGAAAATTGTAACTGAAATGCATGTCAGAGAAAGAGCAGGGATGTTTATCCTCATCCAAAAAGGAGAACACCACACACGTGTTTCTTTAAAACTTGACTGATACACATTTTCCATGTTTGCTATGGTATTTATCTTTTGGTTTAATGCCTAAATACTTAAGATTTCTATTAATTATCTGCCCTAGGAAATATGTTGACATCATGTTGTGTAAAATCGGCAAAGAATACTCTGTAAAATTATGGAAGAAACTGTTAACGCATTTTCCTTGGAATATACTAAAATTCAACTACCTCAAAAATGCATCTAAAATAATATAATGTGTATCTTTTGACACTCATTAATAAGAACATATTGCTCTGCTTGGAAGCATACAGATAGCTTCAATGTAGATGTCAAACTTCCTGCTCTATAATTAGTACTACCTGCAGCTCGAGGAAAAGTCAAAATTGATATGCATTTGATGATTACAGCTCACACAAAAGAAATATAAAACATCAAAAAGAATACTATATACTTAAACTAAGGAATTTATACTTCATGCTCAGTGATTTATCAGTAAAAAATGTGAGCATTTAAAATTTGTTTGTGGTAATTTGGGGCAGGTTTTGGACAATGACAAATAATATTCAAGTGCTTCCTGATAATTTAGAGTTATTTTTTAAATTGGGCCATGTCTTGCCCTGCAAAATGGTAATGCTCTTGTTTATCATTCTACCTAAGTCACACTCCAGTGCGGTGAATCAGTCTTTTTGTTACAAATACTGCAGCACGGTAAAGCCTGTTTTTCTCTGCCCTTAAAGGAACAGTCTATTGAACAGGGAACAAGGATTAGGTGGTCCCCATAATTTCAAATGTTTCCATTTGTATGTTTGGGATTCTCAAATTGGGTATTTTTCCACACAGCAAACACTAGAAGGAAGCTGAAAGTGGAAATTTACTAATCAGTTCACGTTTTCATGCTTGCACGAAAATCTTATCATTCAGAGATAGTTTGCTGTTTGTTTAACCATCATATTTTTAAAAGATTTTTTAGTACCAGTAATACAGAGATTATAATTCTATTAAGCCTTGAAACGAAGAATTTGTCTAATTAGAGACAAACATTCTAATAGAGGGCAGAAAACATTCCAAATGAATCCAAATTACTGGTATTTGAAATCATTATGTAAAATAAAAAAAATGTCATTTGATTCTTCATATCTTGTTTCATTCAAACAAAACAAAAAATTCCAGTCATGACAACTTTTTTATCCTATTTTGTATACCAGGAAACAAAAGCCCAAATAGAGGACTCAAGTTATTAACATCAGACACTAATGTGATGCTGTGCTTCCTCATTCATGTATAAGCTAGATATTGCCAGTTACCTGGATCAAATCTATTTACATGTGTGTTTCTTTTTCTGTGTCACAGATGTTTTCTTTGGCATTTAGAAGATTAGCAATAAAGTCTTAGCCACTTACTCCCATTGAAGTACTAAATGAGATAAACATACTTGAAAAGCACCTATTGTATAAATAGAAAGGATTGCATATTAGTGGCTCCAAAACTTTCCTCAATCATTATGATAGTACAAATCACAATAGATGATGTTTTAAAAGTGTTTATCTCACCATTATTATTACTAATTCTATTTGCTCTGCACAATTTTTTTTACCTTTAGATATTTAAAATATTATCCAGCCATTATCTGAAGCTAAAAATCATTAACTTTCTCACTACATTTGGTATTTTTCTAGTTAAAATAGTCCTAACTCTAAATGGCTTTCTAGTTATTATCAATGGCACTAGTACTCATGTGACATAAGTAAATCCAATGCCAGTAAGACAGCTCAGTGGGTAAAGCAGTCACCAAACATGACTTATGATCTGAGTTTGATCTTTAGAAATCATGTAAAGGCAGAAAGACATTCTACAGCGTTGCCTTCTTACTTCCTCAAGTCTGCCATGGCGTACATACACAAACATACACATGCACACACACATACACACACATGCACAGATAATAAATAAACATGAAAATTAAATAAAAATCAAAATAATATATCCAAATCATGGATTGTTGATATTAGACACTGTTACTTCATGTGGGCTCTCAAACATACCTTGATTGTATTTAACATTGTTATCTATATTTTGTTAAATTAAATTGAAATAAGACTCTTAGGTTTGTCTTAGATAATACATACACACACACACACGATTGTTATGTGTGCTATCTGAAATTACTTTGAAAGAAATTCTGTTATTATAGCATATCCGCATTGTAATTATTTTACCCATGTCACTGTAGTTTCAAACCTGTCAACACAGAATCCCTTATCACCAACATCCAGTCTATCCACTTGACTCCACATACTAAATATCTTACTAATGGTTCCATTCATTTCCTTCCCTTTTCGTCTTCACTACCATGGTTCAGGTAGTCTTATATCAGATAACATCTACAATAATATTTGGAACCAAGGATCACCACATTCAGTGTTCTTTTTTTTCTTGGAATATATTGAATGTTAAGAGAGTAAGGAAATGAACTGCTACATGTAGCAGAGTTTGATGGGAATCACTGAAAGCAAAGGAAATATGAAGCAAAGAAGCCTCTTATCTGTCCTTAATAGGTCTGTGATCATCTCCTCTTATTTTTCTCTGTTTATTTTCTTCATTATATATATGTATATATATGTATGTGTGTATATATATATGTGAATACTTCTTTCAGTGAATTTTAGATGCTGTTGATAATATATAGCATAAATTTATGGATGTCAATTTCTTTTTAAAATTTATTTATTGATGTTTTATGTATTTCATACATCATTTTTCATTTCTGTTAAGGTATATTCCCCTCTCCCTTCCCCCCACCCCACCCCATACCATACCATATCATGCATTCTGCCATAACTGTCATGCATCTTTCTCTCAGTCTTTTTTATGCTAAGGAATTCACATTTTCCTCCGTTAATTTCATATTACTCTAAAATATGGATACATACTCTCCACCCATAGAGAGCAATTACAGAGTCTGAAAACCATTGGTGGTTGGATTCTAGAGCCCATTGAGATATTTACATTATAACAACATAGTTGCTTTCAGATAAACGAAAATATAACCATACTGTCGTTCAGCTTGCCTTTCATCTGGGGGATTTGGTGCTAGCATCCACAAATGAGGGAAACCATTCTCCATTTGTCTTTCTGGGACTGTGTTACTTCACTCAGCATAATGGCTTTGAGCTCCATCCATTTACCTGCAAAGTTCATAATACCATCTTTCTTTACTGCTGAATAGTACTCCATTGTGTAGATGTACCACATTTTTGTCCTCTACTCGTCTGTTGAGGGGAATTTGGGTTGGTTCCAGCTCTTCACTATTGTGAAGAGAGCTGCAATAAACATGGATGTGCATATATCTTTGCAGTAGGATGAGTCTTTGGGGTATATACCCAGGAGTGGTAAGACTGGGTCAGGTGGTAAGCTTATTTAAGGGTTCTCCACAATGCTTTCCATAGTGGTTGTGCAAGTTACATTCCCACCAACAGTGGATGAGTGTTCCCCTTTCTCCACAACCCCTCCAACATCTGTTGTCTTTGTTTTCTTGATCTTAGCTAGCCATACTGGAGTGAGATGATATCTGAGAGTGGTTTTAATTTGCATTTCCTTAATTATTAATGATGATGAACACTTTTTAAGATGTTTCTCATCCATCTTTAATTCCTCACTTGTTAAGAATCTGTTCAGCTCTTTACTCCACCTTTTGGGTAGGTCATTTTTCTTCTTACTTCTTTGTTTTTTTTTTTTTTTTGAGTAGTTTATATATTCTTGACGTTAATGCTCTGTCAGAGGTGTCAACGGTAAAGATTTCTCCCCAGCCTGTGGGTTTTCTCTTCACCTCCTTGATTGCTTCTTTCACTGTACAGAAGCTTTTGAGTTTTATGAGGTCCCATTTGTCAACTGTTAACCTAACTTCCAGTGCAGCTGCTGATTTAGAAAGTCTTTTCCTACACCTATGTTTTGTAGGTTGTTGCCAACTTTTTCTTTTATCACCTTCAGGGTTTCTGGCTTCACGTTGAGATCTTCGATCAACGTGGAGTTGATTTTTGTACAGGGTGAGAGGTACGGGTTTAATTTTGTTCTTCTACAGATGGTGATCCAATTTTACCAGCACCATTTGCTGAAGAGGCTATCCTTCCTCCACTGAAAGTTTTTTTCCCCTTTGTCAAATAGGAGGTGGCCGAAATTGTATGAGCTCAAATTTGGATCTTCAATTTTGTTCCATTGGTCTACTCGTCTGTTTTTGTGCCAGTACCAGGCTGTCTTTTTGACTATGGCCCTGTAATATAGTTTGAAGTCTGGTAGGACAATCCCCCCTGTCTTGCATTTTTCACTCAGGGTTTCTTTAGCTATTCAGGGTCTTTTGTTTTTCCATATGAATTTAACAATTTTTTTTTCCAAGTTTGTGAAGAAGCTCATAAGGTTTTTGATTAGGATTGCGTTGAATCCGTATATCAGTTTGGGTAAAATGGACATCTTTATTATATTAATTTTCCCAATCCATGAGCACGGGAGGTCATTCCATATTTTGATGTCATTTAAAATCTCCTTCTTCAGGGGTTTAAATTTTTTGTTGTAGAGATCTTTGGTATCTTTGGTTAGGTTTGTTCCCAGGTATATTATTATTTTTTAGGCTCTTGTGAGTGGGAAGGTGTTCTTGTATTCCTCTCCACATGTTTATTGTTGGTGTAATCAAATGCTATTGATTTTTCTAGGTTAGTTTTGTAGGCTGACACTTTAATAAAACTCTTAATCTTTTCTAGAAGTTTTCTGGTGGGGTTTTTAGCATCCATTAGGTAAACTATCATATCATCTGCAAAAAGGGATAGCTTAACTTCTCCTTTTCTGATTAATACTCCTTTAATTTCCTTCTCTTGTCTTATTGCCCTAGCAAGTGTTTTGAGCACTATGTTGAAGAGGAGTGGCAATGGGGGCAGCCTTGCCGGGTTCCCGCCTTTAAGGGAAATGGTTGCAATTTTTCTCCATTTAGGATGATGTTGGCAGTGGGTTTGCTATATATGGCTTTGATCATGTTGAGGAATGCTCCTTTCAGTCCTATTTTCTCTAGAATTTTAAACATGAAGGGATGCTGGATCTTGTCAAAGGCTTTTTCTGCATCAATTGAGATGATCATGTGGTTTTTGTCTTTCAGTCCATTTATGTGTTTTATGATATTTATTGATTTACGTATGTTGAATCATCCCTGCATCTCTGATATGAATCTAACTTGATCATGATGGATGATCTTTTTGATGTGGGACTGTATGAAATTTGCAAGTATTCTGTTGAGAATTTTTGCATCTATATTCACTAGTGAGATGGGTCTATAGCTTTCTTTTTTGCTTGTATCTTTGCCCGGCATTGGTATGAGGGCGATGCTGGCTTCATAGCAGGAGTTTGGGAGAATTCCCTCTGTTTGTATCGTTCTAAACAGTTTGAGTAGCAAGAGTTGTAAGACCTCTTTAAATGTTTTATAGAATTCTGTCATGAAACTATCTGGACCAGGGCATTTATAAGTTGGGAGGTTTTAATTACATCTTCAATTTCCTCAAATATTATGGGTCTATTTAAACTGACAGACTCTTCTTGTTTAAGCTCTGTTGGTTCCCAGGATTTCAGATATTCATCCATTTCTCTTAGGTTTTCAAATTTAGTGGAGTATAGATTTTTGAAGTATTCCAGTATGATTGTCTGGATCTTTTCTTTTTCTGTTGTGATATTTCCCCTTTCATCACTAATTCACTAATACCATTGGTTTGGAGTTTCTCTCTCTCTCTCTCTCTCTCTCTCTCTCTCTCTCTCTCTCTCTCTCTCTCTTTTGATTAACTGGGCTAGAGGTCTGTCTATTTTGTTTATGTTTTCAAAGAACCAGCTTTTGGATTCGTTGATTTTATGTATTGTTTTCTTTGTTTCTATTTCATTGATTTCTGCTCTGATTTTTGTTATTTCTTCCTGTTTTATGGTTCATTTGTTGTTGTCTCTCAAGTGTTTTTAGCTGCAGTGTCAGGTTGTTTATTTGTTACCTTTCTGTTTCTTTGATGTGGGCACTTAGGGCTACAAATTTCCCTCTCAAGACTGCCTTTAAAGTATCCCCCAGGTTTTGTTGTGTTGTATTTTCTTTTTTGTTCAGTTCCATGAATACTTTTATTTCACTCTTTATTTCTTCCCTGACCCACTCATTGTTCAGGATTGTGTTGTTTAGTCTCCAGGTGTTCTTGTAGCTAGTTTGACTTATTCTGGGGTTCATATTGAGCTTTATTGCACTGTGGTCTGATAGAATGCATGGAATAATTTCTGTCCTTTTGTATATATTGAGATTCCTTTTGTGCCCCAGTATGTGGTCTATCTTGGAGAATGTTCTGTGAGGTGCTGAGTAGAAAGTATATTCTTTGGTATTTGGGTGGAATACTCTGTAGATGTCCGTGAGCTCCACTTGGTGTATTGAATTGCTCAATTCTGATGTCCCTCTGTTTATTTTTTGTTCTGTTGATCTTTCCAAGGGGTTCAGTGGGGGTGTTGAAGTCTCCCACTATTTGTGTGTTAGGGTTTATCTGTGTCGTGAGGTCCTGCAGAGTTGTGTTTATAAATTTAGGCGCACCAGAGTTTGTTGCATAGATATTTAGGATTGTGAAGTCTTCATGGTTCATTGTTCTTTTGATTAGGATGTAATGGCCCTCTTTGTCTCTTCTGATTAATTTAACTTTGAGATCTATTTTGTCTGATATTATAATAGCCACTCCAGCTTGTTTCTTGGAAAATTTTGCTTGGAATACTTTTTCTATCCTTTCACTCTAAGGTGGTGTCTGTCCTTGAGGGTGAGATGGGTTTCTTGTAGACAGTATATAGAAGGGTTCACTTTCCTAATCCATTCTCCCAGTCTATGCCTTTTGATTGGGGAGTTTAGACCATTAGTATTTAAGGTTATTATTGATAGATATGTGTTGTTTCTTTTTACCTTATTTTTGGTTTGCATTCTTGGTCTAGGTTTATATTTACTCTGTTATGATTTTGTTGCTTTCTCTTTTGAATTGCTTAGGGGATAGCTGCTTCTTTCCTCTGTTCTTTGGATTGCTTTGAGGATTTTCTGAAGTGTTGGTTTCTTAGACATGTATTTTTTTCATCTTGTTCATGTCGTGAAAGATTCTTCTTTCTCCTTCAACTATGATTGACATTTTTGCTGGGTATAGTAGTCTGGGTTGGCATCTAAAGTCATTTAGTACAGGGAATACTTTGGTCCACATTCTTCTAGCTTTCATAGATTGTGCTGAGAAGTCAGCTGTGATTTTGATGGGTTTCCCCTTATATGTAACTTGTTGTTTTTCTTTTGTGGGTTTCAGTATTTTGTCTTGTTTTGAGCCATCTAATGTTTTAACAATCTTAATGGCATGGGAAATGTCTCTTCTCGGTTGTCGTTGGTAGTTCTTGTGTCTTCTTGGATTTGTATGGGTTTGTCTTTTAATTTTAGTTTGGGGAAATTGTCTTCTATTATTCTGTTGAGATGATCTGGTCAATAGTGTTGTCTTGGGATTCTTCTCCTTTGTTATCCCTATGATTGGAGGATAGTTATTTTTTTTTTATAGTGCCCCAACATTTCTTCGGTTGTCACTCCTTGTGTTTTGTTAATTTTTTCATAATCTGTACTTGAGCATTCTAGTGGAACCATGTTTATCCTGCAGGTCTGATATTATTTTTCTCTGCTTGCTTCTTACACTTCTTTTTCTGAGGCTTTGTCCCATTCTTTCCTTGATTGCTGGATGTAAGTGTTCAATTTCCTTTTTCATTTACATCTCTTGTGATTTCTTTAGTTTTTTCCACTTCTTTTGGAGCCTTGTCCTTCCAAGATCGGTTGTAGGTCACTTGGTTCGTTGTTGACTTTCTTTTCCTTTCAGCCTGGATCTTCTCAGCATTTCAACTTCCTTCAAATGAGTTTTCCTTTTCTCCTTTCCGTTCTTTCTAACACATTTGTTTCATTTTCGCTTCTAGAGTCCTTCCTGAGTTTTTCAACTCTCCCCCTTTATTCTTCTAATAGATTCAACCACATGTATCACCCTCTTGGTACTTTCTGAGTTTTTCATTCTCTTCCCTGTTCTCTAATTTGGTTTGCGATATGTCACAATTGTTTTTCTATGAAGTCTGTTTCTTGGCTTTCCTTCCAGGGAAGTTCTCGTTGTCTAGAGTCTTCTGTAGGGGTGGGGGTAGAGTCTCAGTGTGGTTTATTTATTGGCGTTTTCCATGTTTTTTTTTTTTTTTTTTTTTTTTTTTTCCGTCTTTGAGCATGTGGCTTTGTTTGTTTATTTGTTTCTTTGGGGTTGGTGCCTCAACGTTGGCTGACACTGCTAGATCTCTAGCACTACCACTTCCCAGGCTGGTCTTTTTTCAGGTTGGTGTTCTGCAGGACACGGCATGACGTGCTGCTCACCCAGTGGGCACACGCTGGTCTTGTGCTATACAGAGTGTGGCTATCTCAGCCAATGCGCATGCTGGGGATGGATAGGTTGGAATGTCCTGGGATGATACCAGGCCTCTACGGGGCAGGGTGCCCAAATTCCTCAGGAAGGCAGCCCTCACATGGTCCTTTACAAGTTGTGTGTTTTGCAGGTCACCGGGTGACAGTCTGCTCACCCGTGGGGCATACGTAGGTTCTTGTGCTGTGTGAATGTTCATTTCAATATTAAAATGCCTAGCATTATAATGTGTGGACATGCTTTAATTATTAAGATAATACCAGATTAGAGATGACTAACATAATAAAAGTTTTCAGGGCTGGCGAGATGGCCTAGAAGGTTTAAGAGCGTGACACGAATCTTACCAGGGACCCGGGTTCGATCCCGCATCCACATGGCGGCCGAGGAAACGTCTGAAACTCCCAATTCCAGGAACTTCCAGTCCAGGGGAATCCGAAACCATCTTCTGACCTCCGCGGCATTGCACGACACGGGATGCCACACTTGCATGCAGACAGTACATTCATAGACAGTTTTTAAATAAGTATAAAAAAAAAGTAATTTCAAAATAATCATGGCTGTATAGGATGTTATTTTACTTATACTGTGTATATTTATTGGCTGTTATCATTAAAAATCTAAGATTTGGGGGGCAGAAGACACTAATATTGTTTTTCAATTATTTCATAGTCAGAAAACTGAGTATGATATTTGCTATAAATTCAGGGATATTGCATTGAATTGTTTTAATCAAGAATGGATTCAATAATCTTTAAATATATTTCTTTTTTTTATTTATTTATTTTTGTATGTGTATGAATGCACTTGTTTGCATTGCAGGTCTGTGCACCCGTGTCGTGCAATGCCGCGGAGGTCAGAAGAGGGTCTCGGATTCCCCTGGAACTGGAGTTCTCCTGGAATTGGAGTTACAGACGGTTCTTAGCCGCCATGTGGGTGCTGGGGATCGAACCCGGGTCCTCTGCAAGAGCGTCGGTGCTCTTAACCGCTAGGCTATCTCTCCAGCCCTTATTTTTTTTCTTACACGTTGCTGATATTGAGTGATGTGTAAGCTTATTTTGTGAGTGGCAGTATAAAGACGGTAGACATTAGCATATAACACAGATATGTACTGCAAAAAATATCAGATCATTCAAGAATTATAGCACTAGAAAGCTAGTTTTGTTATACTCTAGTTCTTGACATTTAAGAAGGATATGAATAGAGTTATCACCAAAACATTCCACTTACATTGTGTCTGAACATGCTTCACTGGAAAAGTTTCACTTGGCCTTAGTCATGTGGGTATTTTAGGGTTCATTATAATATTACAATATATTGTTTATATGTATATGTGTGTGTGTATATAGCATATTATCTGCTAAAGATGTATATCCATATCTCTTACCATAAAAATATTCTCATCATTTTTTTCCAAATTTACATTAAATTTATTAACAAACTTATCTTTTCTGTTGCAAAGAACCATGTATCTGTTTTATAAGTTACAACTTTTATATTGGCTAATCATTTTATTACTCTCCTTGATGTGTTTAACTTCAAACTCGACTTTCTATTGCTTTTCATCGTGCTCTTACTTATTTTGGCAGTTTAATTAATACTCTTGCAGATTCTTTTATTTTAATGTTTCCATTAATAATTTAATTAAAAATTTTCTGCAGAAGATATATTAGACTTTAAGAATATTGTATTCAAATAGTCAGAGTGTGTAAATAAAAAAGTCACTCCATCTCCATATGATAACTGTTATGCTTGTTTATTTGAAATCATCTTCATTATAAAATTGTATTTTATGTTTCATCAATGTCATTGAATCCATTTTTCCTGTTTGAGAAACGATGTATTTTTGAGGATCTTCAATGTTTTCCTTTATTTAAAACTTTAAGACAGGCGTGAATACCCAGGATGTGAGGATAGATCCACGGGTTAAGAGATCTGAGGGTCTAGCCTTCAGATTTTCAGTATTTAAAGGTCATAAGGATTAGAAGAAAGCAGCCAAGTAGTCTCATAAGAAATAACCAGTGATGTAGGAGGATTTTCAAAAGAGAACCTCTCACCCAAGAGACCAAATAAAGTATTTTAAAGAAGAGAGATTGCTTAATTATGGCAAATACTTGCACAGAGCAAAGGATATTGGGACAGAACATTTGATTTGATACTGTGGTGACTATTGCTGCCTTTATCAAATTGTGATTGCTTAGAGTGGCAATATCCTAAAATGATTCAAAGAAAAAGTGGGACTTACAGTTTTTCTGGCTAGAAATGTTATGCTGCTTGTATTAGTTATTTGCCTCATTGTGTTGACAAAATACTTGGTAAAAAGCAATTTAAGGAAGGAAGGGTTTATTGTAGCTCAATGCACTGTTCATCATGGTGGGGAAGTCATGGCAGTCAGAGCTTGAGGCAAATTGTCACAGTGCATCTACAGACAAAGAGCAGAGAGCAGGTGGGACTCCTGTTCAGTGTCTTCTCTTCTTTGTAGTTAGCCCAGGACCTCAGCCCATGGAATGGTACCGCCCCAGTTAAGGTGAGTCTTTCCATTTCAGTTAGCTTAATCCATATAATCTCTTAGAGGCAAGTTCGGTGGCTTATCTAATTGCTTTCGTATGTCCAGAGACATTTCTCCCAGGTGATTCTCAATTCTGTCAAGGCAACTTAGTTAAGACAAGTTAATAAAGCAAAACATTCTCAATAAAAACTTTTTATAGAGAGCATATTGTTATATTTAATGCCCAGTTTCTGGAAAAATATTAATAAACATACAAATAAATAGAATTATGTCTAATATTTGTATATAATTCTCAAAGAGTGCTTAAGATAGAACACTAAAAATATTATACATGAATATTCCCAATCTATAGCTTGTCACCCTGGTTTGGACATATTTTTCTCTGAATCTTTCTTGTCATTGTTTTTCAGAAACTGGAGAGATGGTTCAGCAGTTAAGAGCACTGGCTGCTCTTACAGTGGACGTATTTTCAATTCCCAGCACCCACATGGTGGATTACAATCATTACCAACTCCAGTTCTAAGGGATTTGATGCTCTCTCAGGGCTCTCTGACCTCCATGGGTTTGCAGGTTAATTATGTTCATAAAAACTAAAAAACAGTAAGTAAATAGATTAAAGGGTTGATTTGCAAAACAATCATATTACTATCAGGATTGAAGAGTTTCCATGCAGTTCATATGGTCTTCAAAGCCTAAAACATTTATTATCTGCCTCTGAGGCTACAGCTCCTTGCTTGCTGAAGAAGCACTAAGGAAGGGATGAACCAAATGACCAACTAAACAAACCATTAAAAAGGTAAAGATTATTCAATCTGTGTGTGAGAGATAGAGAAAACATGTGCCATGGCACAGCTGTGGAGATCAGAGGACAGCATGCTGGAGTCTCCTTCTACCATGTGGGTCCTAGGGATCAAACTCAGGTACTCAGGATTATAAGAGGAGAATTTAACACTAAAACACCCACGGGACTCTGGATAGGTATATAAAAGAGCAATATATATTCACATGCTGTTTGCAAGAGGCACAATTTAGATTAGAAGATATGGAGTTTTCAAATATATTACAGGATCTTCAGAATATATCATAGCAAATGTTGAAACATGCCCCAATCCTGGAGAAAAAGAGATTTCATAACAATAAAGTAATTAATAGAAATAGGAATCACAAAAAGAGAATGTAATGGGACTCTAGGGGTCCCACCACTCCCTCTGTATTTATATGCAGTTAACGGTTGCTAGGGGAGGGTGTCACATTTTCTTCCATGGTAGAGTAATCTTCCCATGCTTTTGTAAATAACCCTTCACCCATGATCACTTAAATAACTATAATGAGGCTCATTGAGAAAAATGTGAAAATCGACGGGGACTATTTGGGAAAATGAAAGGAATTAAGAGAGTGAGAATATGCTCAAAATGCACTATGTCTGTGCATAAAATATCATAACAAAACCTATTATGTATAATTAATGACTGCTAATAAAACATTTTAAAAAGTGATGTAAATTTGCAGAACCCAACAAAATGTAGAGGTTTTGGAATCAATCTCTAGTTGTTGGCTTCATGAGAACATGAGAAGTTCATTTTCCTAACTTTGGAAGAGAGTCTATGGGCTTCGGATCTGAGATGTAGATGAGGATAGTGTTGATATATTAGTTGGGAATACTCAATTCTGTAATGGTGTTTGAGAAGTTAAAACAGAGTCAATAAAATTCAAAAAACTGTTTTCAGAAGATAAATCTCCCTAAATTTCTCTTAGTTTTCCATATTTTGAGAGCAGAAGTATCTCTTTTAGGATGGTTATGTAGTGTACAGCCTTGAAAGAGAAAGTTCTGTCCCTCCACAACAAACAACAGGCTTGTTTACTGTCCAGGTATATGATAAAGGTAATGTCTTCCTCCAGGGCAAAGGACAAGTCTACTTGCAACTCATTATAAAAGATTCTGGTGTTCTGTGGTTGGGACTTCCTGTTTTGTACTATAAACCATACCTGAACAGGCTTCACTCATCTCTTGTTACATTGCCCTGCAGAAATCTGTGCTCAGGCAACTGGTGACATTCTGGCTCCTGTCAGGGTTGTGGAAATAAATTCTCCTTCTTGTCTGACCTGAGGTCTTATGTTTTTGTGACAAGAAACTAGAGAAAAAATAACCCTGGAAGACGATAGCTTATATAATAGATTTTGTATTATATTCTGTGTATAATATTTTTTAACAATGCTAGTTGGATTATAAGGAAGTAGTTAACTTTCAGGGTACAAATAAGGTCCAAAATATAGTAAGCATGAGTAATAGGTAAGCATGTTGTATGTAAGCAACATGATGAATCATAAGGTAGTACTTTAATAAGATGTGATGCAGGCAAAGATAACTGTTAGCATACTGCAGATATGTGAGGGATCCTACACGAGTGTTGCTTGTAAGTAGAAATGAATGAAAGCAGCTTATTATGGGATGGCATCAGGATTAACAGTTATGTCATCCCTAAATTGGCCATTCATTGGAAGAAAATTGATTGCGCTTCATTCTACTTATATGAAATACCTAGAGCAGTATACATTTATGTCTCCACAAGTACACTGCCTAACAAAGACATAGTTACTCAGCAAGTTCCTCATTGAGCTGAAGCCACTGAACACTTGTGTTTCTTTCCTAGAACATTATCAGCATCAGCACTGGCTGTTTGTGCTCAATCTTTTCTCCTTCTCAGTGCTCACCTGTATTCCTCACAATGACACGGTCAATTGGGAACACTGGTGCCACAGACGAAGAATGTATGTACATTATATATTGGACTCAGCTGCTTTCCAACAACCTCCATTATATTTTAAATGCATTGCCATGCCAGATTCCATTCCCCTTTGATGTTTATTATACATTTGAAAATTGCATTTTATATCATGTATTTGTTTCACTTTTGAGATAGGGTCTCTGTGTAGCCTCAGTGGAACTGGGACTCACCAGGTAGACCAGGATGGCTTCAATCTCACGGAGGTCCACCTGCCTCTGACACTTGAGTGATGGGATTAAAGGTATGCATCACCATCCCTGGCTCATCACACATTTTTTTTTTTACTTTACATTTTTTCTGTGATATTTTCTGCTTATTCTCTTGGCAGGTTTTTCTGATAGTATACTCCATATAAACCTTTTCAACAAGGTAAATTCCCACAAAGCATTAGTGGGGCTCTATGAATAATACCATTGTCTGATTGCTTCAGTCTCCCTAATTTATTAGGACACAAATGACAAACTAAGTTTAAAGAAAGGCCTCCCTTTGAAAGTGAGACAATCACAAGTTTGAAATCTTCATACCAGAGAGATGTGAACTAACTTGAACGCTAGAATTACTGGGAAGCAGTTAGGACATACTACTCAGGGTTGGCGTTTATAAATTTATGTGAAGCCTGTCACTGTGACCTTCCCCCATCTCTCCTACATTCAATTTTATGGATATAAACAAGAAATTGACTGCTGCATTTATATAGGAATGGGGTTTTCCCAAAGGTTTTTTCAAAGGAAGAGAGGGATAAGGGATTTGAATGTATCAACTCCATGAAAGAATAACTGCTCCCCTATGTTTAGGCAAGTAACTGACAAGACTTAGTCAGTACTTGCTGAATGAATGGAGACTTGTTAGAACTATCCTTGAAGTTCAGTAACTTTATAGATGTATCTGTTTTCATCACTTCTGGCTAGAATTTGATGCTCTCTTGAATTACAGTTGGACATTTGTTATTTTCACTTTTTAGTTTCCTTAACGTTGGATCACAAAAAGTACTAGTCTGTACTTACATGTGTCTACTCATGGTTTTCCTTGGATGCATGTAATCTTGTTCTGACTGATATTCCCCTCTCCTATGGTTGTTGATATTCTGCTATTTTGATTAGGATTATAATTACTGAGAGCATCTCACTGTGGATTTTATATTGTACTGAAATTTGATATTCTCCTATCTCAGCTTCCTGAGTGCTGGAATTTCTGATATTTTGTACCACACTTGGATCTCTGAATGATTTTGATTTACTGTCTTCTCTTGTCATCATTGACAGTTCTTTAGGGATAAAATACATTTGTTCAAGTACCCTACATGGTGGGCAAGTCACAGGTGTATAATAATGTGATTTTTATCACAGGGAGGCTTTCAAACTTCTACATTCATGGCCTCAGGGTTTGAGAGATTCATTTACTATTTAGCTTATTCCTAGATTCTTGCAAACCAGGAGATCCATTACAATCACACTAGGGGATAATTTTCTAAGTTTTCTTCTGGACTAACTAGAAATCTGAGAGATCTCTGGACAAACTCTGTCTAGGGTTTACTGTTGCTTGACTTTCTTATTTATCATGTTATTCTGCAACAAATATTTTTACATAGCTATTCTACTCTTCCAACTTTTTACTAACCTATAAAGAAAGACTCATATTTTCAAATTCTTTTTGGAGTTATTATATTCTGCTTTAACTAGTGTTTTTATGTCTATGGATCAGTTAGGTAATACATTTTAAACTGACCCTTTTAAATATTTTTTATTTTATTTATTTATTTTCTATGTGTATGAATGTACTGTCTGCATGTAGGTTTGTGCACCTATGTCGTGCAATGCCGCGGAGGTCAGAAGAGGGTGTTGGATTCCCCTGGAAATGGAGTTCTCCTGGAATTGGTGTTACAGACGGTTCTCAGCCATCATGAGGGTGCTGGGGATTGAACCCGGGTCCTCTGCAAGAGCAGTCGGCGCTGTTAACCTCTAGTCTATCTCTCCAGCTCCTAAACTGACGTTTATACCTCAAATGAAATCAGAACAATTTTGAAAAATCTAGATAAATGCAAAAGACAAGGTAAGGAGTAACAGCTTGCCTTATCCAATTTGTAAAAACAGTATTTCTGTTACATGGGGAAATGGCTCAATGGGTAAAATGCTTTCTTGTCAAGTGGAAGATGCTGCTTTTGGTTCCCAGCACTCAGGTAAAAGCTGGGTGTGGTAGTGTGTGCCATATTCCAGCATTGAAAATGTATCACGCTATGAGCTTAGCTGGAACAGTGAACTCCAGGTTCATTGAGAGACTCTGTCTCAAAAAAGAAGCCGAGGAAGAATAGAGCAAGATACACAATGAGGAATTCTGGCCACCACAATGTGAGCGAGTACATCCACAAACATACCTGCACACACATGCATACACCCACCACAATCATACATGCACATGTGTGCATGCACACACACACACACAGTACTGCTTTTATTAAGTATCTGTTTCTTCACTAAAACAATTTACCTTGAGAAAATTTCACTTACATACACATTTTCAGGAACACATCATCTGCTGAAAGTCAGGAATTTCAGTATAATTTTGTACCTACTAATGTATTGTCTAATTACTCTCAAGTCATGGAATTAAAACATGTTGTATCTATGAACCATTATCAGTAAAAAGTGTATCAATCACGTTTTATATTATTTAGCACTGCCTAATAATATGTTTTGTAGATTTCATAAAACAAACTGTGGTTAAGTCCAAATTATCTAGGTAATAGCCTTATCACAAATGTAAATCATATTATAAATTGCAACATCGAGTCATAATCTCTGCCCTAATTAAAAGTTTGGTGTTAATAAATAAATAAATAAATAAATAAATAAATAAATAAATAAAATATGGGTATGAACAAAAAAAAGTTTGGTGTTCATAGTAAAGAGAAAGTTTGAATCTCAAATTGTAGCCATCTAGAAATGTCACGCACATCTCAGCATTCTCACTCAATTATTCTCTTTGCTAGCATCCCTTTTCTTCAATGTATTATTTACCTCATATATCTTCCTAGGTGCTGTTCAATACTTTTCTAAAATGCAAATAGTCATGTGCATTTTCATATCAAATGAAAATCAAATCAATGCTTATAAAACTGTGGGTACTCCAAACTGCAAGATTATTGCATTTATTAAATCCCTAAAAGGAATGTCTACATTTACTTCTATTCTACTGAGTTCTGAGCTACTTAACAGTTAGCAAATATGTCAATGGACCTGAACCTCCTTAGTTACCAGTAAATGGTATTTTAACTAGCTTGGAGAAAAACACACTTAGTTGTTTCAACTATTGAATGGGGAAAGTTCAGTCCTGATGTAAATTCACATGCAGAATCTAAATATTTCATATGCTTTGTGCTTCAGGAGAGTTAAAAAATCCATATGAAAATAAGAAAATATTATATGCTAAAATATGGCTGAACCTTGAGAATATTATGCTAATAAAAATAAGCTGGTTCTAGAAGAACATTGCTTGACTCCACTTATATGAGCTATCTAAAGTAGTCATAGAAAAATATAGCAAAATGGGGATTGCAAGTGGCTTGAGTCTGGGGGAATAGGGAGTTCTTTTTCAGTAGCCAGAGTTTTAGTCATGCAAAATGAAAAGAGTTCTGGACATCTGGTGAACAATATTTGCCTATAGTTAACAATAATCTACTGGACACATAAACATTTGTCAAGATAGTGTATTTTACATGTGGTAAAAGATAATTTAAAAATTATTTTAATTTTAGCTCCTTTCTCCTTTCATGGCCTTTTGTCTAAAATTTCGTGACAACTAACTATAATATGTACTAAGGCATTTTGGTAGTGTAAAAATTATACTTCTGTTTCATTAAAGCAAGGGAAATAAAATTTTAAAGTAGCTGCTGAGTTTCCATATAACATTTTGAGATAAAAAGTTCACTGAAATCAGTGTTTGTGATTCCAGGGCTTTTTACTGTCTCTAAGAGGTGGAAGCAAACCCCAAGTGAGCAATCCATTTGTTTCTAATGGATATCTCCCTCATTACAGTAAGGTTTAGGGAAGGCTTATTTTCCATATTCTTTCCAAGCATGATTCACTGAGATTGGAATTGCTTTAAAAACGTGAAACAGCTGTTAGGTATCTCATTGTCCTTCATGATAAAAGATAATACTGCTGACATGGCTTCTTCCTGCAATGTGTATTACTAGAAAGAATATTATTATACAAAGTATGTATTTCCTTCCTTACTGATGTCTCCTTGTGTCCTTCGCTGCTTAATGCCTATAGTTACTTTAAGAACTTGATAGTAATAGTGGTTATACCTTATAGGCATCTGACCTTCTTAGCACAGTTTGAAGCATTCTACCCATGAATTTTATATCTTTGTGTTTTCTCTGTTGGCTACTGCATTAAAAGTTCATAACATCCAATGCAGTATCCACTCATAAGGTGCATTCTTGTTTCTTGGAAACCATTTCAGGCCATGAAGCATTGAGCATACTTTCTCCTGAGTTTGCCTTTGCTATTCTTTCTCTGTTTTGGTTTGTGCCTTGGTAAATGCAGCAAGGTTACAGGACTGTTCTTCCCCACATGTTGCATGTTGGTCAGACTGGCTTTGCATTATTCATCAGCTGAGTCTGCAATCATTCCCCAGGAGGGCAAAGAATGTGTGGAGATACATGCATTGTCAGTTTGCCCAGATGAAAGGGAACGTCATTGGCCCAGAAAGCCTGCTGATTTGCATTTTTCCCCTAGAATCAAAGAACATGAGAAGAGTGTTCTTTTCCACTGATCCCCTGCTATCTGCCAGTATCACTATTGAGAGCTTAATTCAACAGAGATATATGAGTTCATGGACGCTTTTGAAGAAAGATTTTTCTCTGAAAGCAAAATATACATCTTATTGACTTCCCTTGCATACCAAATATTATTAATGATACATGACCTTACCTCCAAGAAGGTGCTGGAAAGCACTTAAGGCAGCAATTAAGCAAAAGGCCCTTGTCTATTAAAAAATAAAACAGAAAACCAACAAAACAAATCAAAACAACCACAAAATGAATTATTCTATTGATGACAAAGAAAGTATCAATGAAAGAAAACAATCTCTAACAACTATGTGAACATAGCCTAGCAAACTTTGAAACAGGAACATATACAAATGATTCTCTTTCAGTGATTCACTGAAGCAGGGGCCTCAATAGTACTCTTAATATTTGATTACCACATTTGTAATATCAACATATTAGGACACTGGGTAATCTGGGTACCAGGTCAAATCTTCACAGTGATCACTTAAAATTGTGATCTATTTTTATTCTCAGAAAATACAAAAGATTAGCCATACCCAATCTAAGATCTTGTTTATTAATCACTTACAGTGATTGAGCACTTTTGTGTTAAATTACATGCTTCACCTGTCATGATAGTCATAATTGTAATTTAAAATATTTAATGTTCACAACAGCTTAGTGAGATAGATGATGTTATTATAAAAATTTATAAAAGAAGCTAAGACCAAGTTGTGAAAGAACTTGTTTATTATCAGGAAACTAGTGAAGGGAGAAAATAGCATCGGATGGCCAGGTTGCACACAGGGTCTCATGCTTATGTTCTGCCTTAAGTACTTTCCAGCACCTTCTTGTCCTCAACATTATATTCTTTTTTAAAAGCAAAGCAAGAAATATTCAGATTCATATCACCTATCTATGCTGCAATGAACCTATTGGTATTTCAAGAAGAGTGGAAGTCTCAGGTTTTGTACTCCTCGAGCAAAAGTGAGAACTAGGCTGGGGATGTGCTTGATGGCAGAGATGTGCTAATCACATTCATGGTCTGTCTGGAGCAAGTCCATGCACGCAGAGAACCAAACTAAGAACAGAGCATCTTGGTGACAACTAGCCCAGCACGTTATTGCCTGTATTTGAAACATATAGTGTTAAAAAGCAGAGTGAACAAGGTATTTTCAGCCTACAAACGAAAAATAACAGAATTTGGGCATTAATTATAGAGGTTGAAACTCAGGCAACAATCCTGAGTTTTAATAAGCCACAAAAGTTCAGGATTTTAGAAAAGAATCTGAGCAATATCCATAACCATTAGAAGATCCTGATATGGAACCCAGGTTTAGCCTCGTGTTTGGAGTTTTGAGAGATTGACTTCCTGTTAAAGTAGGCACCAATAAATTTCTCTCTTCTAGAAATGCAAATGAAGAGATCTATCATTTTCTTGGCAAGACTGGAAAACAAGAAGCCTGAACTAAGGGGTGTTCTTGAAACTTTCAGTTTCTCTAAAAAGAATCTGCTTTCAGAGAAAAATCTGCCATCAATCATTTTTACTCCAATGTGAATAAGGTAAGTGATGTGGTGCCTCTCTAGGGAGATTTTACAATTTCAGCCCTGGGGCTCCCATAGCATGAAAAGCTTGATCTTCCATTTCTCTCTTAGGCCACAATATGGGAATAGATGTAAGCATTAGAGCAGAAAATCCTTGCAGATTCTTGGTAGTAAGCCACTTGGCTTATTGTTTTTTAAATATTTTACTTACTATTTTTACTTTACGCATATGAGTATATTGCCTCTACGAACGTAAGTGCCCCCGTGTCATTCAATGCCCAAAGAGGTCAGAAAAGAGAGTTATATCCTCTGGAACTGGAGTTACAGACAGCTGTTAGCTCTCATGTGGGTGCTAGGAACCCAGATATTCTATAAGAGCAGCCAGTGCCCTAAACTGCTGAGCCATCTCTTCAGCCCCAAGTTGGCTTATTGTTTAAACATGTACTGCCAATTATGTTCTTTAACTTGTGAGAATACCTGAAGGTCTTGCATGTTGTGCTAACTCATATAATTTTCAGTTGGAAATCTTTTGTGCATCTCTCTATAATAGTCAGTGTAGATATTTTGAAAATTAGAAGGCAGCCAAAACAAGTTTGGCCTTTTATTTACTGCAGCTTTTGTATGAGCACAGCAGATTCATTGGTAAGTTGCTTGTCTTGACTGCTCTTCAAAATTAAGGTGATTCAGAATTGTCAGATAACTGCTATTTTCTTAACAGTTGTAATTGTTAGAATTTAGTTAAAAGAGAAGTAAGGAAGAATTGAAGTTTACATATTTGTGGCTAAATTGCATGAACACTGTTTTCAGTTCGTTCTTCATCTATTGGAACTGCTAAAGCTGTTTTCAGGGATAAAGTGGACACTGACACCATTCATCTGTCTGCCCTGTTGCCATCTAATTCATACTCTTTAAAATAATATTTTATACATCACAGATACTCAGTTTTCTTAAATATCCCCAACACTTCTCAGTAAAATAAGTTAAGATAAATAAAATTGTTTTCTTTCTTATAACCATCTCTCTTTCTCCTTTGAAAATTACACTTTCAAACAAAAGAATAAGCTTTTGAACTCTGTCAAAATCTAAAGCACATAGGATTTTTAATAGCTTTGCAACTTTATCCAAATCTCTGAAGACTGCCTGTAGACTGTTTGAAGTTGCTGTATTTCAGGTAGAACTCAGACTTTTCAGAAAAGCTAACCTTTCACTTAAAAGCTTGCTTGGAGTGTGGATATGTGTATTTTCTTCTTGATTTGAGCCAAATATATATATATAAAAAAAACAACTTCCAATCTTCCTCTGAAAAGAAGAAATGTTTCCTTTCTCACCCCTGAAATTTTGACTTTCCTGTAATTTTTTTCCTCTTAAAAAAACATCTCCATGGCCTAGCGATTAAGAGCACTGGCTGCTCTTGCATAGGACCCGGGTTAGATCCCCAGCACCCACATGGCGGCTCAGAACCGTCTTTAACTGTAGTTCCAGGGGAATCCGAAGCCCTCTTCTGACCTCCATGGCATTACATGACACAGGTGCACAACCCTACATGCAGACAGTACATTCATCCACATAAAAAATAAAAAAAAAAATCTCCAGCTATCTGTTTGCACTAGAGAGTTAAGGCAAGTGGTGTGTGTGGGGGGGAGAGAGAGAGCAGCTAAAGATTTTTCTAGCTGTATTAAAATGAGAAATGGTAATGTGGATAAGTGATTTCTAATCATGTGGTCTTTAAGATTTATGCATATGGTTTCGAAATATCATTCACCACTCACATCATCCTGCTCATCTTTCTCATTTTATAAACATACGTATTTCCTTTATTCACTTGTTGGCAGATAAAATAATGGAAGTAGATTTGAGACTAGCACAGTGAATACAAAATCAGTCTCCTATGATGTGATCTGATTTGGATTTGGACCACTACTGGGAGAATTATGTAAGGTTTCACAACAGAAATTGGTGCACACCAAGCTTTAGCTGAGTGGTTTCTAACATTTTTGTAACACAAAAATACTGCCAGTGACTTGAAACCTATACTCCATCCTAAATGATAGAAACGACCTACATCTTAAAGTGAATGAAACATAAATGTTTTTAGAAAAGGTCTAGAAAAAACAACTATTGACATTAATTAAACCCACAAAATTCAAGTACTATAGATGACGAATAAAATTTTCCTTATTATGGACAATACTGTATGCCAACAGAACAACAAATTGCATTTCTTCTCTTTTTCCTCCCCCAAAGAATTACAGCATCTCACCTTTAACTTGTTTGCGCTACTGAATTTGCTTCCTTTGGGGATGTCAGCAAATCTGAATTAGACTGTAGAACATCAGTGATTACAAGTCTATCTCTTTGGAACATTAATACTTTCACATTTTCATTAGCGGTTTGAATATTAATTAACTATTTTTAATATTTCTCTAATGCTAGTGATTGTAGTGTATGCAGCAGAAAATATTAACTATTATTATAAAGACTAATTTATTTGATCAACTTGATTGAACAAACAACCTGTCACCCCCCACTGGATGGTGGGGCTGTAGGTGTTTGGGCACAACAGCCTGCAGATAGGTTTTGCATGAAGGATGCTTGTACTCATGGATTATCACTTATAGCTAAAAATGAAAAAAAAAAACTGAGAGAAAGATGCAGGACAGTTATGGCAGAATGCATGATCTGGGATGGGGTGGGGGTGGGGGGAGAGGGAAAGGGAAATAAGCCTGAACTGAATTGGAAAACATGTATGAAATGCACAAAGCATCAATAAAAAACTAATGAAAAAAAAAGACTAATTAAAAGTTGAAAACAAAGCTTTAATAAGTATAAGTATGAATACCATTACTGTCAAATGTGAAAACACATTATTTGCAAAACCTGTTCTTAGACTCCTCTGTGTGACTTGGAGATACACATGGACTAGCAGTGTGAAATATTGATGGGGAGAGGAACCTAAGAGTTAGGTGGATGAGTGGAGCTAGAGTCAGTAGGCATTTTAGGATTTCTGAAGGAGTAAAAGCTTCATTTTCCCCACAATGGTTAGTATTTAGGTAATAACAAAAGAGAAATAATGAGTGCAGAAGCATTTGCTTTCCATGTTCTTGGGGGATTCTAAACACAGTAGGCAAGGGAATCAAAAAGAACACAGCAAAAAGACTGCTGGTGAAATACACAAAATTTGCCATGTAACTCTTGAGGTTTGTTATATTGTAGCAGGGATGTGAAGAAATGGAGGAAAGACAGAAAGAATTGACATTAGGAGAAGATGGTATGCTTTGACATTACAACATAAATAGTACAGTAAATGCAACTAAAATAATAATTGTACAAATAATTTTTCCTTGTTTTATGCTATGGGTTTGTTAGAAACTGGGCTAAGTGGGGCTACTTAGCACTATCATATTGCTGTGAAATTTCTCTCATGGAGCAGGACAGGAAATGTTGAATTGTTTGTATTTACTCAAAGTGAAATAAAAAATGTGGATTCCCAGTGTTGTGTATAATAATACAAAATATACCCAATACAGGTAAATTATACTAACCAGAAACCAGTTATTTGAGCAAAATATATGAGCAAATACAGAACATCAAAAGAGGTTGAAGATCGGGGCTGGAGAGATGGCCTAGCGGTTAAGAGCACCGACCGCTCTTGCAGAGGACCTGGGTTCGATCCCCAGCACCCACATGGCAGCCGAGAACCGTCTGAAACTCCAATTCCAGGAGAACTCCAGTTCCAGGGGAATCCGAGACCCTCTTCTGACCTCCGCAGCATTGCACGACACGGGTGCACAAACTTGCATGCAGACAGTACATTCATACACATACAAAATAAGTAAAATTAAAAAAAATAAAGTTGTACAGGAATTTCATGTTCATGTACAATATACAGCTTGAATTTCATTATCTTTTTCTAGTGTTACAAAAATGGATATTTCCTTTAAAACAACTTATTATTTTCTTTGCTTAAATATACAGTTGCTCTACATTGTTTCCAAGTCCTTTTGTTCTGTTTTCTGAGTATTCTGGGGGTCAGACTTTACACTGAGGATTTTTTATTTCACTTACTGAGTTTTTCATTTTTCATTTCATCTATGTTGTTTTCTTTACTGATTCTATTTCGTTTTTCAAAAAATTCTCGTAGTTTATTGACACCAACCTACAAAAGACATATAATTTGCATAATGATTAGTATAGTCACATGTACAACAGTTCCCTGGAAGAAATCTTTATGTATAATGCAACATAATACTCTGTTTTTCCTTTATCCATTGAATTAAGTTCATGCTTACTGCTAACTAAATTCATTTCATAGATTATTAATGAGTTACATATAAATTTTAACAAATATTTTAAAACTAATAACTAGGTAAGTGGATAGAAATAAATTGAATTGTGGTGAAAAATGATCTCTCGGGGGGGGAATCCACCTTTAAAATATGACAAACTTAGGAACAATTATTACCTAAGATATTTAGGCAAAGTAGAACAAGTTACTTGACTCTTTTATCATCATGTAATCAGTAATCTCATAATATGACCATAAATTTGAAGCGGGTGACATGTGGTTATTTGATCTAAAACTAATGAAGTAATTACTGCACAGTCCATGACATGGCCATCAAAGCATAATTTATAGCATTCCTCACAAGTAAGAAGATTATGTATCTCAGATGGTTCATCCCTGAGTAGCTGGGTTTACTTTAAAGATAAAGTTATGTAACAAACTACAGCCTTTTGGTATAAGTTAAAATTGTATTGTACAACTTTTTTCATAACTATCTTCTTTCTAGGCTGATGTACACCATATCCATCCATCTTGTTCATGTAATGATAATATAACATTCTTTTTTTACATAGTTTATTTTTTATTTTAATGTGTATGAGTATATTGCTTGCATGTAAGTGCACCCGTGCTGTGTAATTCCCAAAGATGTCAGAAGAGGGCATTGGATCCCCTGAAACTGGAGTTACAGATGGTTGTTAGCCATCATGTGGGTGCTGGGATTTGAACCCCGGTCCTTTGCAAGAGCAGCCAGTGCTCTTAATCGCTGGGCCATCTCTCCAGCCCCAACACCTTGGATTTTTTTTTTTTTGTCTTCTTAACACAGGGTCTCCCTGCAGCCCCAGCTGTCCTGGAATTCACTATGTAGACCAAGCTGGCCTTGAATTCACAGAGATCTTCCTGCCTCCTGAGTACTGGGATTATAGGTGTGTACCACCACGCCTGCCTAACACCTTGTTTTTTGTTGTTGTTTTTTTACTTAAAAATTTTTTTTTGCTTTATTTGTATTTTTTTTAATTTGCATGAGTAAGTTTTATATTCTTTTTTTTTCTTTTTTTTCACATAAATTTATTTTTATTTTTTAAACAAATCTAGACCCATGTTCCCGCCCATTCCCCCACCCTGCCAGAGCTCATGCATTCTGCCAGACATGCTTTTCATCTCTTTCTCAGTCTTTCTCAATATTCTCCATGAGGAAGTTGACTGTTTTGAGCAGAAGTTCACTGTTTCAGTCAGTTCCTTGATTCAGTCCTTTCTGTTGTTGTTGTTGTTGTTGTTGTTGTTGTTGTTTCCAATATGCATTACTCCCAACTGCTTTGGACAAAAGGTCAGGGGGCCCTACACAAGAAATACTTACAACTAGTAATTGGCACTAGCATCCACAGATGAGGGATAACATTCATCGTTTGTTTTTCTGAGACTGTGTTTCTTCACTCAGCATGATGTCCTCTAGCTCCAGCCATTTTCCTGCAAAGCTCGTGATGTCATCTTTCTTTATTGCTGCATAGAACTCCATTGTGTAGATGTACCACATTTTCTCTATTGGCTCATCAGTTGAGGGGCATTTGGGTTGGTTCCAGCTCCTTGCTATTGTGAAGAGAGCTGAAATAAACATGGCCGTGCATGTATCTCTGTGGTGGGGTTGTACTATTTTTATCTAGACCCACA
>VZQC01011874.1:3137304-3227521 GCA_009823505.1 Rhizomys pruinosus
GGGGGGGGGCGGGTTTGAATCCCCTAGCCAACATCTCCTAGGCAGAATAATTCATTGCTGATGTCAGAGCTTTCCTGTAGTAATGTATTTGGCTTAATTACACAACTTATAAACACTTTACTATTGAATTTGGCTCTAGATGGAGAAATATCCTTTCACAGTTCCTATGCCTATCAATCAGTTAATACGTTATGCCTGTTTTATAGGAAATTACCAGTGTAACAATTGGCTCTAATTTACAGTTAGGGAGTGGTTTCATTACCATCATGTTTTTCTTTTTCCTAAAAAAGGGGAGAGGTAAGAAGGTTTCTCAGCATCTGGAAGGTAAACTTCATTAGGGCCCATTATAAACAATCAACCCCAATATTATTCAGAGAGATGCCCAGTGTCCATGACTCAGGCAGTATGAGGTTCCTCATTCCTTAATGTTCAGATGGGTCAACCTCTCTGCTGGCATTTCCCAGTTCATCCTGCACAGCCATAAGTTGTATGTTTTCAGGCATTTAGATTGGTGATTTTTACCTGTGGGAACAGTGTCCTTCTCTTATCCTACCTGCCATTTGAACTTTAGTGTCTTGGTACATTTATTGACACTTAGTCCTCTTTTCACTTCTCCTGCTCTCCTTAAGGAACGTTATGTTTTATACTTTTAACTGCTGTCTAAAAACGTCTGACTGGTGAATTAAACAAGTTCATAGCACTTTCTTGAGCTACGAATCAATACTTCTGCATTCCTCAGAAAAATAGCCATCTGCTTTTTCCAGTGCCAACTTAAACTAAAAATGTCTGAATATAAATTCTTCATATTTGTATAAAAATTTATAGTGATCCACTTTTATTATTCTTAGTGTATCATACAAGTCTCCTAGATGTAATTCAAGCTATAAGCATCAAGCCATCAGGAACTCATCTCTCTCATTACCTGCATGTACATAGTGGTCTAGATCTGTTAATTTTTCTAACATATTTTCAGTCTAGCTTCCATTCAATTTTCCCTCTGACAGTGCCTTAGTTGAGGTCTTCATAACTATTTACTAAGTCACTTTTGCTCCATTCATGAGTTTTTAAATTTTGATTTGATTTTTGAGAACTACATACATGAGTGTTCTATTTGCATTTTTCCAACCCCTCTCAGTCCTCTTCCAACTCTTGCTGTGATCCCCACTACCTCTCAATTTCTTGTACTCTTCTTTGATTATTGCATATATATTGGACTGTGTCCAGTCATATGATTTTATGCCCTTGCAGCCTATAGCATGTTATTGCAGTTATTACTCTGACATGAATAAAGCCATTCTCCTTCCATCTAAAATCTTTTATGACAGGTTACTTGGGTGCAAGTGTCCATATGGAAAACACTTATGGTTTGACTGCTACCTATTCTCCAGCCTCATTGTCTGTGAATCAGTTCTCTTGCTTCTGTAACTGTGCCTTCTTTGTTCTTCTGTAATATTGAAATAATTAACAGTTTTAACCATTTTTTTCTGATGTGTTAGGATTACCCTAAGGATTAGATGAGAAAAAAGTAAAAGTTTTATTAAATGAGAATAGTATATGTAACTGCAAGTGGCTTCATACAATACTGCATAAGTCTGTTTTAACCTTCTCTTTGCAATTTTGTTTTTTATAGATATTCATATTTCCCCTAATGCAAGTCTGACCCTATTAAATCTTCCTATCCTAGCCGGGCGTGGTGGTGCACACCTTTAATCCTAGCACTCAGGAGGCAGAGGCAGGCTGATCTTTGTGAGTTCAAGGCCAGCCTGGTCTACAGAGTGAGTTCCAGGACAGCTGGGGCTACAGAGAAACCCTGTCTGGAAAAAGACCAATAAATAAATAAATAAATAAATAAATAAATAAATAAATAAATAAACCTATCCTAGTTTGTTTTCTAAATCACTGTGATAAAATACCCTGGGCAAATGAACTTGCACAAGAAAGGACATATTTGGCGTTCAATTCCCATTCACAGTTCCTCAGGGCAGGAAACTGGAAGGAAATGAACCACAAACCACAGAGGAATACTACTTACTGGCTTCCTCTGGCCTGTACTCAGCCTTTCTGTTTTTTTTTTTTTCTAAGTATACTTCTTAAATTTATTTTGAGAATTTCATACATGAGTGTCATGTTTTAATTATTTCCATGCTTACCAGTACTCTTCCAACTCCTCCCATTTTCCCCACTCCCTCAATTTATTGTCCTCTTCTTAGATAATTATTGTTGCATATAGATATAGGTAAATATATGTATAAAATCCATTTAGTACTGTTCACATGTACCTGTGTTTAGAGATGGCCATTTGGGATTAGATACCTTTATGGGGCACTAGTTCCTGGAGAAAACTGATTCTTCCTCCCTCAGCATCCATTGATGGTAGCTCTTCATCTTGAGGTTGGACCCTTTGAAATTTCCCCCATCCACTCTGACATGTCACCTGGTTTTGTCATTATACAGATCTTGTTACACTACCATACCCTGGAAATTTCATGGGTGCATCTTCCCTGTCATGTGTAGAACACATTAATTAGCAGCAGGCATCTTTTTCCTCTGGCTTTTACATTCCTTCTGTCCCCTCTGGCATGAAGTTTTCTGAGCTTCAGGTGTGAAGGTTGCACTAGAGATGTATCATTTAGGTCTAGGCACCTGGAAATCACATATTTGCTGCATTTGATAAGTGGTGGAGCTTTGTAATAGTCTCCATTTGTTGCAAAGATAAGTTTCTTGGATGACTTCTGAGAAGTACAATTATCTATAAGTATAAGAACATATGTTTAGAATACAGTAACAAATTAGGTTTGTCTACAGAAGTGATTTAAGTAGGTTTTTCTCTAGGTTCTATGACCTCTTCAACCATGTTTACTTAGCTATGTTTACAGTACTATGCATGATTTATTTCCCATGCAGCAGTCCTTAATTCCAACTAGACAGCTGTTGATTAAACCCAAGAAAAAAATGCCACAATTGCATGAATAGAGATAGTTTTTGCAGCTCTCTTCACAATAGCAAAGAGCTGGAACCAACTCAAGTGCCCCCTCAACCGATGAGTGGGTAGAGAAAATGTGGTACGTCTACACAATGGAGTTCTATGCAGTTGTAAAGAAAGATGACATTATGAAACTTGCAGATAAATGGATGGAACTAGAAGATTTTATGCTAAGTGAAGTAACACAGTCCCAGAAAAACAAAAGACGAATTGTATCACTCATCTGTGGATTCTAATAGCAAGTACCTAGTTGTAAGGCAAACTGAGCAAAATTAATGTTATAGTCTTCATGATCTGAAAACAACTGTGCTCTTATATTGTGAATCCCTAGACAGCTTCTGGGACTAACCTACCATTTATTTTCAAACATTGGATTTTTGGTATATGATGGTGGGTATGTATGCATCTTTTAGAGTAATATAAAATTAAAATGGAAAATGTGAATCAAGAAATATGATATGGAAATAACACAGTTTGTTTACAAAAGATACAATTTTAATATAGGGGCAATGTATCAGGCTGCTTAGTCTTTCTGGGTGCTTAACTACCATACTTAACACCCATAACAATTTGGCCAAGGGAGCTAAGGGATAACTTTTTTCCTTGCTCTCAGAGGTCAACCAAGTTTTATGGGACTACTCATGGGGGCATCTCTTGAAATGTCCTGCAAATGTGGGTCACCAATCTTCCTATTCAGGAAGGTCTTGGAGATCCACTAATGGGACTTCAGCCAGTGTCCAGCCTATAAAGAGGAGAGTCTGCTCATGATTCAAGAGGGGAAGCCTGGTCTAACAAGATATGATTTTGTCCTCGAGTAGATGGAACTGGTAAATGAAGGGCTGAAAGGAGGCAGGGGCTCCCACCCTTCATGCCCCTCCAAAGCCCCAGAGACCCCCAAGGAACATATCCTCAACTATTTTCAAGAAAACAGAAACCTTGGTTTATCTGGGCTAACTGTCTGGCCTTAACCACCCAAAAGGAAGGTAAAACCAGAAATAATCAGTAGGGCCAGAGAAATTGTACTTCAGATATAAAACTTGAGATCTTAGGAAAAAGACAAAAAGAAAACAGAGAGATCACTGTTGTTTGACCTGTCTTCAATTCTTACTGGCAAGTGCATCTACTCTGGGGCTGCCACTGCTTTTTCCACTCTTCAAAGACATGAGGCACAGCTTTTTAACCCTCCAATATGGACTGAAGACTCATGTCTCTCCAGAATCCTCCAAACCGTCAATGCCAAATGGGGACTACTGAGATATCCAGCTTGTGGACTGAGCAGTTACCAGGATTTCAGCCTCATCAGTGTATAGACTGCCATTCTTGGACTACCTGGGCTGTATCATGGAGGCCAGTACAGGAAGATCAAGACAGGATGCGTGCTTACTGGACTTCATTTTGGGGACCATGGGAGGTAAAGACCCCGGTGTGGAACACAAGGGCAAGATTGATGGTTGTTTGGGCTTGCCAAGGAGGAGAATTCAAACACTTCCTTAAGGAAAACATGACATCTTTTAGAAAAAAAAAACCCTCCAATTCAGGTGATATGTGTATGTATGTATGTATAACTATATAACTATGTATATAACTATATATAAATATATATATGTATATATGCAATACAAGTTAGAGAGAAAAACAACAACAAAAGAACTGGAAAATACACTCTGGAAAGACTCAGAAAAAGATCAAGATATGTATGGCAAAGTGCAGGAACTCAGGTTGGGTGGGGGGCATGGAAAGGGAAGTGAGTCTAAATTCGATTGATAAATGATGTATGATGTATGAAAAAAGTTTAATAACAATAAAAAGTTAAAAAATATAGATAATTTGCTGGACTAGTCATTGTTATGTTTTTTATGCTGCTTTAGAGATGAGTAGGACTGCTGATTGTGTTTTTCTCTTGGCAGATTGCATAGTATCTTCTGACAATGTGTGAGCTAGTTTTCAGGGAGGAGGCTTCCAGGTCAATTCCAGCTCAATTGCTCTAATTCCAAAGTATTTGCATCTTCAACAATCAGTTCTTACCTACACGTTCTGGGAAGCAATCAAGGGTGGCAATACTCAAAAATTTTAGTAGTTAGGAAAACGAGATTTTTTTTCTGTTTTTTTTTTTTATTAATGTTTTGTGTATTTCATACATCATTTCTCAATTCAGTTCAGGCATATTCCCCTTTCCCTTCCCCCCCCCCACCCCAGACCGTGCATTCTGCCATAACTGTCCTGCATTTTCTCTCAGTCTTTTTTTTTAAGCTTAGAAATTCATATTTTCCTCCATTAATTTTATATTACTCTAAAATATGGGTACATATTCTTCACCCATATACAGTAATTACAGAGTCTGAGAATAATTGGCGGGTGGATTCTAGAGCCCACTGAGAGATTCACATTATAACAACATAGTTGCTTTCAGATAAACAAAAATACGACCATAATGTCATTCAGCTTGCCTTTCGTCTGGGGGATTTGGTGCTAGCATCCACAAATGAGGGAAACCATTCTTCATTTGTCTTTCTGGGACTGTGTTACTTCACTCAGCATAATGGCTTTGAGCTCGATCCATTTACCTGCAAAGTTCATAATGCCATCTTTCTTTACCACTGAATAGTACTCCATTGTGTAGATGTACCACATTTTTGTCATCCACTTGTCTGCTGAGGGGCACTTGGGTTGGTTGCAGCTCTTCCCTATTGTGAAGAGAGCTGCAATAACCATGGATGTGCATGTATCTTTGCAGTAGGATGAGTCTTTGGGGTACATACCCAGGAGTGATATGACTGGATCAGGTGGTAGGCTCATTCTGAGTCTTTTAAGGTTTCTCCACATTGCTTTCCGTAGTAGTTGTACAAGTTTACATTCCCAACAGCAGTGGATGAGTGATCCCTTTTCTCCACAACCTCTCCAACATCTGTTGTTTTTTGTTTTCTTGATCTTGGCTCGTCGTATTGGAGTGAGATGATATCTGAGAGTGGTTTTAATTTACATTTCCTTAATTATTAATGATGTTGAACACTTTTTAAGATGTTTCTTAGCCATCTTTACTTCCTTACTGGTGAAGTCTCTGTTCAGCTCTTTACTCCATCTTTTTTTAAAAATTTTATTTATTTTTGTATGTGTATGAATGTACTGTCTGCATGTAGGTTGGTGCACCCATGTCATGCAATGCTTCGGAGGTCAGAAGAGGGTGCCGGATTCCCCTGGAACTGGAGTTCTCCTGGAATTGGAGTTACAGATGGTTCTCAGCCACCACGTGGGTGCTGGGGATCGAACCTGGGTCCTCGGTAAGAGCAGTTGGTGCTCTTAACCACTAGGCCATCTCTCCAGCCCCTTTACTCCATCTTTTGAGTAAGTCATTTGTTTTCTTACTTCTTTGTGATTTTTGAGTAGTTCATAGCTGCTGTATGATTTATAAAGTCTTTTCCTACACCTATGTCTTGTAGGTTGTTGCCAACTTTTTCTTCTATCACCTTCAGGGTTTCAGGCTTCACGTTGAGGTCTTTGATCCATTTGGAGTTGATTTTTGTACAGGGTGAGAGGTAGGGGTTTAATTTTGTTCTTCTACAAATGGTGATCCAATTTTGCCAGCACCATTTGCTGAAGATGCTATCCTTTCTCCACTGAGGGTTTTTTGCCCCTTTGTCAAATATGAGTGGCTGAAATTGTATGAGCTCAAGTTTAGATCTTCAGTTTTGTTCCATTTGTCAACAGGTCTGTTTTTGTGCTATTATCGGGCTGTGTTTATGACTATGGCCCTGTAACATAGTTTGAAGTCTAGTATGGCAATCCCCCCTGTATTGCATTTTTCACTCAGGGTTGCTTTAGCTATTCAGGGTTTTTTTTGTTTTTCCATATGAATTTAACGATTTTTTCCCAAGTCTGTGAAGAAGCTCATAGGGATTTGATTGGGATTGCATTGAATCTATATATCAATTTGGGTAAAATAGACATTTTTACTATGTTAATTTTCCCAATCCATGAGCATGGGATGTCTTTCCATCTTTTGATGTCATTTTCAATCTCCTTCAGGAGTTTAAAATTTTTGTTGTAGAGGTCTTTGTTATCTTTGGTTAGGTTTGTTCTCAGATATCTTATTATTTTTGAGGCAAGTGTGAGTGGGATATTTTTCTTATATTCCTTCTCTACTTGTTTATTGTTGGTGTAAAGAAATGCTACTGATTTTGCTAGGTTAATTTTGTAGCTCAACACTTTACTAAAATGAGATGTAGTGGTGCATGCCTTTAACCCTAGCACTTGGGAGGCAGAGGCAGGTGGATCTTTGTGAGTTCAAGGCCAGCCTTGTGTACAGAGTGAGTTCCAAAGCAGCTGGGGCTAAAGGGAGACCCTGTCTCGAAAAGACCAAAACAAAAACAAAAACAAAACACTTTAAATTTTCACCTTACCCTAGTCAGAATGGCTGAGACCAAGAAAACAGCAGGCAATAAGTGGTGGAGAATATGTCAGGAAGGAGTACCCTCATTCACTGCTGGTGAAATTTCAAACTGGTGTAGCCACTATGGAAATAAGTGTAGAGTATTTTTTTTATTCACTATTTTATGTGTATGAATGTATTGCCTACATGTATGTAAGTGCACCAGTGTCATGCAATGCACACGGAGGTTAGAAGGGAGAAGTCAGTTCTCCTAGAACTGGAGTTAAGACAGTTGTTAGCTGCCATATGGTGCAGGTTTTTGAATCTGGGTCATTTGCAAGAGGAGCCAACATTCTTAACCACTGAGCCATATCTCCAGCCCCCAAGTGTAGAGAAGTCTTAAAAATTAAAAATAAATATGATCTGGTTACACTCCTTGGTAATACCCAAAGGACAAAATGTCCAACTGCAGCAATATCTGGACAGCCATGTGTATTGTTACTCTTTTAACAATACCTAGAAAGTTAAATGGATGGATAATGAAAATATGGTACATTTATACAATAGAGTTCTATTTAGCAGTAATGAAAAACAAAATCATTAAATTTGTAGGTCAATGGATGGAACTAGAAATTTTTTGCTAAGTGAGGTAACCTAGACTCAGAAAAACAAATGATCCATTTTTTCTCATTGTGTATCATAGCTTCAAGTCTTTAAATATGAATATTAATCCTGATGTAACCATAGGAGTCAGGAAAATGGAAAGTAACCAAAGGTGGAACAGGGAAGAAGGGGCGTGACAAAGGGGCTAGTATGAGACAGGTGTTATCCAGGGGGAAATGGGAGAAATCAGAGTTCTTTAACTCCTGAGGAAGGAGGAAAGTCTATACATAGGTAGAGAGAGGCTAGAGAGATAAATAATACTTAAGTGGTATGAAAAACTAAAGATAAATCAATATTTAATATGCCTAATAAAAGTACACATATAATATAAATGTGAACACATGTGTATGTATAAAGATTATACAACAAAATCACAGTGCTGCAAAAGGGAAACTTTCCTTGTCTTTCAGTTATTGATCAGGGTAGTCTAAGAGACTTCCAAAATAATATAGGCTATTGACTCCTTCATTCTTTGTAGGTGAATAGAAATCTGCCATGTAAATGCATCACATTTTCATTACCCATTGGTCAGTTAAAGGACATTTAGTTTGATTCCATGTCTTAGCTATTATAAAATAGCAGCAACAAACATGGCTGAGCAAATATTTTTTTGTAGTGGGATACTGAGTCCTTTTGGCATATACCAAGGACTGATATTGATATAGCTGGATAATATAGCAAAATTATTTTTAGTTTTTTTTTTTTTTGGTCTTTTTGAGACAGGGTCTCCCTGTAGCTCTGGCTGTCCTAGAACTCACTCTGTAGACCGGGCTGGACTTGAACTCACAGAGATCCGCCTGCCTCTGCCTCCCAAGTGCTAGGATTAAAGGCGTGCACCAGCACGCAGGGCTATTTTTAGTTTTTTTAAAGAATTCTCCACACTGGTTTCCATAGTCATTGCACCAGTTTGTAATTCAACCAGCAGTGAATAGGGGTTCCCCTTCCTCACCAACCTTGGCAGCATTTGTTGTCAGTTGGTTTTGTGATCGTTGTTAGTTGGTTTTGTGATCTTAGCCATTTTGACTGGGGCAAGATGAAATCTTAAAATAGTTTTAATTTTTAGCTAACTTTCTTGTAGAACCCAGGGCCAGTTGCTTTGGATTGGCACCACCACAGTGGGCTGGACCCTCGCAAATCACCCAATAATCCACAAAATGTCTCACAATGCAGCATGTTGTGTGGGATTTAGAATCTAGTAAAACTGGGTTGAGATTTCACTCTCTTATAAACATACATTCGATGCTTGTGGACTACTAGAAGATTAAATAGAATAACAGTTATCTGATAAAATCATGCTTGTGATGTGGGAAACAAATGCTAAAAGTGAGTGTTCTTGTGCTCAATGCCCTTATTTTTTTCACAAAGGGGCAAGCTCCTGTGGATTTCTTTTATGTAATGTGCAGACTTAAGTTGCATAAGAAATGAGATTATACTACCTAGAATATAAATGGAATTTAGAAATTAAACTTTATAGAAGGTTATATATGGAAAGCATTTTTATTAAAATAGTAGAAGAGAAAAAGAAGTCATGCAATGTTTGGGTTGGAGGTTGATGGAGCTGAAAATGAATATATTGTTGAAGAACAATGAGACTCCATATAAATCATTATAAAAGGAAAAGATGAGCAGTTCATTGGCTTGCTGTTGAAAATGCAGGAATGTACTAGATATTAAGATTTTTTTTCATTACCTAACTTGTTACTGGTCAAGGTAAAGTCAACTGGACAAAGTCATATATTATAGAATAATCATTAAGTGACTTGGTTTGAATGAGAATCTCCACTGAAAACCACGTATTTGAACACTTGGTTTTCAGTTAGTCCCACTGTTTGGGAAGGTGCATGGAGAATGTTTAGGAGGTATGGCCTTACAAAAGGAAGCACATCACTGGGGGGAGAGCTTTGACAGTTCTTAAGCATTGTACAATTTCTGTGCTTTCTTGAATATGTGAGTTCTCAGTTTTCTGCTCTAGCTTCCATTCCTCCCCACCATGATGGACTTTAATCCTTCTTGAACTGTAAGCAAAATAAACTCTTCCTTCTATAAGTTGCCTTGGTCATGGTGGTTTATCACAGCAACAGAAAAGTGAATAGAGTGGTAGAAAGGATAATACTCTTCTTAATCTTTATTTTTTGTTTCTAACAACTTTTTGCTTTTATTAAACACTTTAATTTTCTCACATACATAGTCTGAAAGTTAGTACAATTTAACCACCAGATGAATAAGTTAAACTGGAGTTTTTGACTTCCTTATATTCTTTGAAAATTGACTTAAGAGGATGACATGTGGTTTGTATCATCTCCCATCTCTGATTTTTTATTTAGAAAACTTAAATTAAGAAGGAAGTAGTGCACAAGTTCCCAGATATCCTAGCAATGCTTTCCATATCACCTGTAAGTGTATCTGAATCACAGCTTTCTGACAGACTCAGGATTTTAATCCTATTACAATTTCAGCTCCAAGATCTCTCTGGAAAAGCCAAAGTGCTTTCCGTCATGGCTGATGCATCATCAACTAAGTTGTCAACTAAATTCTGATGGGAGATTGTTCTTACTGGAAGCTTTGAAATAGGCACAAAACACAACTAGAATCTCAGATCACCAGATGAAATTTTAGATAAAGATTTGAAAGGATCCTTCCACCTTATAAGTGAAACAAATTGAAATACATCTCCTGTTACTTGAAAATGGAAAGACATGCAAAGCTATAGCTTACTTTATTTTTCAGCTTGAAATTCACTCAAGATTAGTCATTCTCGTTACCTATTTTCTCATCATACTTCCAAATTTTTTAAAGAAATGAGGAGTCAAACTGGACAACATGGTTTAGTGTAAAAAAACACCTTCCCTAGTATTGATAAATTTTGATACTTATCAAAGCTGAAGAATACATGATGTGGCAATGGGCCCAAGAATCAAAGGCCATCACCTATTGACAGGTCTTTATGGTAACTAAAATGAAGAAAACTAAGGTTGACTGAAATGTATTGTGATGCTATCAGAGTAAGAAGTTTTGATATGAGCTCATATGGTTACTATTAGGGTTTTGCCAGTTTTTTATCATAAGGTAGTAATAGAATGTTCATAAATCTAAGTATAAAATTATTTATGCTCAGATTTTTCACAGTTTTAAGGTTATTTCCAACTCTATTAACATTGCATCAGAGGAAATCTCTTATTATAGAAAAAATCACTTTTAGTCAAGTTTTACATTAAAATTCTTTTTTTCTCAATATATATTTATTAGAATTTTGTGAATTTCATACAGGGCATCTTCATTTTATTGTTTTTTTTTTATTTTTTATTTTTTGGTCTTTTCGAGACAGGGTCTCCTTGTAGCCTCAGCTGTCCTGCAATTTGCTTTGTAGACCAGGCTGGCCTTGAACTCACAAAGATCCACCTGCCTCTGCCTCCCAAGTGCTAGGATTAAAGGTGTGCTTCGCCACACCCGGCTGCATCTTCATTTTATTTTATATTAAATTTTATAACCATGAGGCTCTTGCATGTAAGTAGGTGGAACTGTGTCATGCAATGTCCACTGAGGTTGGAAGAGGGCATTGGATCCTCTGCTCCTGGAGCTACAAATGGTTGTTAGTCACAATGTGGGTATTGGGAATCGAAGTCTGGTCTTCTGCAAGAAGTTATTGCTCTTAACAACTGAGCCATCTCTCTAGCACTCATAAAATACATCTTAATCATATTTAGACCGTCTCCCCCATCTGCACCTCCATAGCCGCCCACCAAATTTTGTGCATTCTGTCCTAGATATTGAGACATATCAGGTCAAGTTTATGTACCCAAATGTCCCTGAAGAATATCAACTCTCCCTCACCCAGTAGTAATAAACTACTAATAGGTCCTTGGTTAATGTTGGGGTCTGTTGCCAATTTCCTCAGTTCAGTGGTGGGATTTTGTCTGATTGAATGTGCATGGATCTTGTATATGCTGTCAACATTACTGTAAGTTCATATGAGCAAGTTTCCAGACACTGGAAGTACTGTTTCCTTATGGTCATGAACCAACCCTTACTCTCACAATCTTTTTGCCCCTTCTTCTGCAATGATCTGTGAGCCATGGGTGGGTAACTTTTTATGAAGTTTTTGAAGTCTCATAGCACAGTTCTTAATCTAGGTTAGATTCCTTTCCCAATATGTGCCCCTCTGGCCACCCCCAGAATACAAACCTCTTGTATTCTGCCATAAATAGTAAGATCTATCTACTCAAGCATTTGCACCCAGATGTCCTTAAGTATAAATCCATCCACTGCAGTCTGGTCAGACCTGTAACAATCAGTGTTCAATATTTCTAAGTCTAGAGCTGGTCTTCCACCCATTTCTCTCATCCCATCTAGATCCTTATGTAATTGAGGTGGCATGTCCTGTGCCCAGTGCCACCATTGCCCAAAGTTCACATGTGCAAGCTTCTGGTGACCTGAAATATTTTGCTCTCCTATGTTTATGAACCAGTCCTTAAATTTTTTCCATCCCCTCTTCTGCAGTGGTCCCTGAGCCATGGGTGAGTGAGGTTCAATACTGCAGTATTTCCTAGGGACACATGCTCTGCAGTCACATTCTCTAAAACTTGGCCAGCTGTGGCCTTCTGTGTGCATCTCACTTTGTTGTATAAGGAAGCTTCACTGGTGAAGGTTGAGGGATATATTAATTTTCTCTCTAGACGTGACTCAACTTTGTTTCATGAACTTTATGTCTAGAGCTTCAACTGTCGATGTGCCACGTAGGATTGTGCATCTCTTTCTTGTATATTCTCTGACCATTTGTGGAACTCTACAGAAGACTCCATCTGTTGCACTAAGGGGAATTTAATACAGGAGTCTTATCCAGAGATTCATACTCTGCAGTCTTTTATGCTTTACACTTTGCCCATTTAGTGGGCTCCTGTGTGCATTGCTCTCTGTTGCATGAGGAGCTTAGCTGGTGACAGTTGTGAGATGCATTAGTATTCTCTCTAGCCCCACTTCCAGTATGGTCCATGATCTGTAGGTATGTGGGTTCCATTGTAGATGTACCACTTAGGGATGGGGATCTCTCAGTCACTTATTCTCTGTGTGACCAGTTGTGGAATTCTAATAATATCCAGGTGTTGCAAAAACTAAGCTTCTATTTTTTTTTTTAATTTATTTCTGTATGTGTATGAATGTACTGTCTGCATGTAGGTTTGTGCACCCGTGTCGTGCAATGCTGCGGAGGTGAGAAGAGGGTCTCGGATTCCCCTGGAACTGGAGTTCTCCTGGAATTGGAGTTACAGATGGTTCTTAGCCGCCATGTGGGTGCTGGGGATCGAACTTGGGTCCTCTGCAAGAGCAGTCGGTGCTCTTAACCTCTGGTACTCTGCAAGAGCAGTCGGTGCTCTTAACCTCTAGGCTATCTCTCCAGCCCCAGTAAGCTTCTCTTTTTAACCTTCCAGTATGGACTGAATACTCGTGTCCTTCCATGACTCCTCCAAACCTTCAACGCCAGATGGGGACTGTTGAGATATCTAGCCTGTGGACTGAGCAGCTGCTGGGATTTCAGCCTCTTCAGAATGTGGACTGCCATTGTTTGACTACCCAGGCTGTGTCATGGCGGCCAGTGTAGGGGGATCAGGACAAGACACGTGCTTGCTGGACCTCATTTGGGTGACCATGGGGAGAGAGGGACCCCAGTATGAACCATGGGGGTAGGATTGATGGTTGTTTGGGCTTGCCAGGGAGGAGCCTTGAAACACTTCCTTAAGGAAAACATGATATCTTTTAGCCAAAAAAGAAAAAAGAAAGAAAGAAAGAAAGAAAAGAAAGAAAGAAAGAAAGAAAAAGAAAAATCTCCAACTCAGGTGATATGTGTATGCATTTTTGTATATATTTATGTATTTATATATTTAAACAGAAATCAAAGCTCTAAATAAATGGATCAAAATTAAAAAAAAAAAAAACAGAGAAATTCTGTCATTCGTGAAAAAGCAGATGAACCTAGAGGGAATTATGCTAATAAGGACAGCCAGGCCCAGAAAGACAAATACTGCATGATCTCATTTATATGTAGGGTAGACAAGGTGAATTCTTGGAAGCAGAGTGGTGTTTTTCAGGGGCTGGAGGAGAGGTGGAGAACTGCGTAGTTCAGGGAAATAGTTTCTGTTTGACAGGATGAAAGACTTTCAGAGATCCCTTGTACAACATAATGACTATAGTTATTGTATTGTACACGTGAAAATTGCTAAGAAAGGTTATAAATGTTTTAACAAAGAAAGTCTGAGAATTAAATTTAGCTTTATTTCACTATTTTATAATGTATACTTGTGTCAAAACATCATTTTACACTGTAAATATATGCAATTGTTATTTGTCAACTGTGCATTAGTATAAAAATAATAAATATTGAAAAATAAAAAAAACTAAGCTTATTTGATAGGTGGTGAATGATATTCTTGTCTCTGAATATAAGGATCCATATTTAACATAGAGTAAGAAATTTCATTACCCTGAGGTTATGACAGATGTACAGATTTTTCTAGGATCTATGACCTCTCCAGCCATGTGTATTTGGCTATTTTTGTAGCACAAGACATAAGTACTGTCTCATGGAATGGGCTTTAAATCTAATTAGATAACTGTTGATTACCCCCAAGATAAAAGTGCCACTACTGCAGTGATACAGTTTGTTGTGCTGGTCATTGTTCTGGCCATTAGGCTTTGAAGCTGAGGTTGTACCATTGATTGATTATTTTCCCCTTAGGAGCTTCCATAGGATCCTCTAGAACTATGAGAACTACTCTTCAGAGAGAAGGCTTCCAGGTCATTTTCAACTCCTGTGTCCTAATTATGTCCTGTCTTCAGCAATAGGGTCTTATCTTCAAGTTTTGGGAGGTAATCAAGGGCTGTGACAATATCCTGTGTAACTCGACAGTCTCTTGGGCTATCCTGACCAACAACTCAAAGGTAGGTTCCCTTTTCTGGCACTGTATTTCTTGTTATATAGACTTCAGGTATATACATGCACTCATGTGTAAATATTGTATGTGAATTTTCATACCACCTAAACTTTATCTCTCCTCTCTCCCAATCTAATGTTCCTCCTCTCTCTCCAGTTAAAGTATCCCCCCATTTCTCCTTGATAAACCTGTCACCCTCTCCTGAGCTCCTACTTTCCCTTTACCTCCTCAGTTGCTTGTATATCCTTTGCTCTTCCCTTCCTGGTTGGGTATCCCCATTTTCCCCCATTTAACCCTTTGTTACATCTGTTTCCTACTAGCTTTCTCTCCACAGTTCGCTCTTTCTATTTCTATGGTTCATTTTCATTTTCCCAGTTCCTCTGGTTACATGAAGATATATAAAAACATACAAGAATGTGGTACTAAGATGCACAAATGAGAGAGAATACACATAGTCTGTTTTTCTGAGTCTGTGTTATTTCACTTAGTATAACAGTTTCTAGTTCCATCTATTCACTTGAAAATTTCATGATTTTGTCCTTACTTCTGAGTAGAGCTCCATTGTGAAAATGTAGCAAATTTTCATTATGTATTTGTCAGTTGAGACACATTTAAGATCTATTTCTTAGCAGGGCCATCTGCAAGCCTCAGCCAGGCAGATCAGGAGAGGACTTTAACGGCAAGCCCATTATGTTTTTCTTTGAAAAGCTAAAATAGTTAACAAACTAAAATAAAAAAATACAATTGTATGATGTCTCCATCCTTGTTTCACAATGTACACAGAGAGATTGCAATACAGCACAAAGATTCTGTGTACTCTATGGTATTGATATGTATTATTATTTTTCTTTTATATATTTTTAGGAAATTGTGGGAAACAAAAGAAAATAGAGATGTCTGTAAAAGTAGTAAAATTTTGATAATGGAAGTTAAAAATATATTATGGAATATATGAGTTGAAACATTGGATGAAATAATTTGGGTAAGCATGATTATTTTCAAATGAACATCATTAAGGGGGAGATGTGGAGCTTACAATATGAGAAATGCAAACTCCTTTGCAGACTTCTGGCAAGAGAAAAAGAGGTGAAGATGCCATATACATTTGTAGGGCCTCAGCATAGATAGTTGAACAATTACTTTTTTTTCTTTGATTTTCCTTTTCTTACATCTCAGGACATTTTCCTATTAATGTTGAAATTTATATCTGCCTCTGTGTTTTAAGGGCAGTAGGAAGTAGAGCAATATGAAAGAATTGTGGAAAGAAATCATTGGGGTGGAAAAAAAAGCCAGTCTAGGCATAGAACACCAACTGGGGTCAAAAAGAATAATGAGATGTAATTGAATGACTTCCAAGAGAGATGAAGCAAAATAACACCCCAGGAAGATATAACTTCCTCATGTTTGATAATATAGTATTGATCCATCTAAAAGATGGTACATACAAAGAACTATACGTACGTCTACATTATGATGCACTCTAAGGATGGCCACTGGTTTCATCCATAGTTATTTCATTAATAATTTACTTTAAATATACTGTTCTGGCAAAGATATTACATATGTTTACCTGTGGCAAAACCTTATCCTAACTTTAATATCAACAAGCAACAGAAATCCGAATAACCCATAAGAGCTCAGTAGAAAAAACTATTTTCCAGTGCCCGTTGAAGGACTCCTTGTCTTTTATTTATTAGCAGAAGGTCAAAAGCAATTAACTACTTGGTTACATAAAAGTAAGAATAAAAATCAGAAAGACATCCTGGAAGTACATTGTACACAGAAAGAATTCAAACACTGGTATGCATAATAGCTCATGAAATCTGTTAAATTTTTAGTGATTTTGTAAACTAGTTGGTAGATTAACATCCATTATAATGAGACAGAAATTGCTATATGCTACAAAAGAGGCAAATGAAGATAGCTTTTAACTTAAAGAAGCCAATTTTCAAATATTCACCTATGAACTACTAGATGCAATCAGATGTGAGGCAATATACTTTTTCTTGCAGATTTTTTATCTCTTCCTCCCTTCCACTGGATGATACCCATAACCCCCACAAGTACTCTTTTTATTTAGCACAAGTTTTTCTAAACAAACTTGCATGGAATATTCCTGGAATCAATGGAAGCACAGATACTCTTTGGGAAGCAGTTTAGAAAAGTGCACAGTCTTCTGATCTCCTTTAGCTCTTTGAACTGCCAACCAGACTATTCTCTGCAAACCTCTCACATCCCAAACTTTGGAAGACATAATTATATAATAAATTGATAAAAATATAAAAAGAAAAGAACTTATTAGGAAATAAAGATACAAGAAAATATAATTTTAGTTTTGACCTCTGATAAGTCACTGTATATACCTTGATTTTTGTATTGTAAATTGAGGGTTTTAAATAAAGTATCAATAAGATTCTTTAGCTATACAACTTTATGCTTCTGTGAATAAAGATACACGAATTTTTTGTGAAAACAACTTTTAAATATGACTTAAAATTAATAATGAATTCTACTTCCAGTTAGTTTTTTCATTCATTTTCATCTAACTTATAAATTGCTTTTTGTGCTCAAATTAAGTTGCTACTGCATCATTCTTGCAACTTGACTAACAAAAGCAATCATTTTGCTGGTAGCATGCACAATGCTTCTAGTTATTTTACAACAAATACTCTGAATAAGGTGGGGTGGTAGCATAGTTAATTAACTGAATGGCATACTGCTTTCCAGTCACAATATTTTGTTTTCACATTTTTGCTTTAAAATTTGTTTTTGACATTGTCATGCTATATAGCCCTGACTGGTGCCTTTTTTAGCTTTATAGCTCAGGCTGGCTTCTAACGTAGTAATCCTTTTATTTTAGGCACATAAGTGCGGGATTAGAGGTAGGAAACACCGCATCTGGTTGTGTTTTTTTGAGACAGGTTATTGTTTTGTAGCCCATTGATTTCAGGATTCTTTTGCCTATACCTCCTGGATTCTGGGATTACAAATATACAGTATCACACCGAGCTGTTCTACACAGCAAGTTCCAAGCCAGCTGGGACTACAGGGAGAACCTGTTTTAAAAATACCAAATAATAATAATAATAATAATAATAATAATAATAATAATAAAAAACAGGGGTTTCAAACTGCTTTCTAATTACTTACATTTTTCTCTGTAGATTAGAGTAGCTCCCAGCCTTCATCAGAGATGCTTCTTTTTGTAATGAAAGGTGGTTAATATAGGGATTTGCAATGGGTCTAAGTACAGAGAATAAAGACCACAGATTGCTCTTCCCTAAATTACCCATGTATATCACATTCCAACTAAAGACTCAAAGAGCAACAAAGAAGAAGGTGGAGGAAAGATAAGAGCCACAGTGATTATGAGCACTGGCTGCTCTTGCAGAGGACCAGGTTTCAAATCCCAGCATTGACATGCTGGCTAACAGCTCTCTATAACTCCAGTTCAAGATTAGCCAGCACTGCTGTGATTCTGCAGGCAACTGACTGCACACATTGGTGTATCTACTTACGCAGGAATATAATAATAGTATAGATAGTAGATTATATATATCTATATAATAATATAATAAATTGAATGGGAAGAAGAACCAGAAATCAGGAAGAATTAGACTAAAACACTGTCTTCTGGCTATGAAAGAACCATTGCACTCAGGCGCTTATGGCAGGTGTGGTTGTTTGCGTAAGACCTGTTTAAGATAGAGCCAATCACCATTCCAGCACCAAGTGGGCAGGGGCATGAGCCCCTGCTCCTAACTGAGGAGGTATTGATAATATATAGCTCCTAGAAAGAGAAAGTCATTTTTCTTTAGGGGTAGGGCTCCTGGTAGGTTGATCTTGCTCCAGTGAATGGCCTCACACACACACGTGCATATAGGCAGTAGTAGTTTGACTTAGAAGGTTATAAAAATAAAAAGGACACGAAATTTGGAGGGGAATATGAAGTATAATCTTGGAGGAATGGGAAGGGTTATGTGGGAGATTAATATGATCAAATATGCTGTGGACATGAAATTCTCAAAGAATAAATAAATTTATTAAAACTTTGCATTAGCAGAAACAAATCTGAAAGTAGCAACATTTATGTTATATGTGAATGTGAAAATATGCTTACCATATAAACATATGTGTGCTTGTGTATGTCTGTGTGTGTAGTGATAGACCCATAATTGTCCAGAGGAAGTGCTTTCAATAAAAGATTGTCATTGTGTGTAACCATTGTCCAATTTGGATATATGTTAATAAGCATATAGATTAAAATAAAATATATGCCTGTCTATCTAGAAAAACATAAAGTTGCTAGAAATGAGCTAAAATATTTATAAGTATGTGTCTACTTTGCAGAAGTAGAAAATAATTGTCTTGCCAAATGTTATGGTATGAATATTTATACATATCAAATATCTAAAGCTTATGTGTTGAAATGCTAATATTTAAGGTGAGATTATAAAGAGGATGGAAGCTCTAGGAAGGGAATAATCAGGTAGGGAGAGTACTAATGATTGTATTAGTGCCATTATATAAGAGACCAGAAAGAACTACACAGACTCTTTGACCATGTAAATTCATGTTAAACCCCTTTTAGGCATCAATCTGCTAGTGCCTTGATCTTGAATTTACCAGCTTCTAGATCTATGAGAAATAAATATCTTTTTGTTCATAAGCCACCCAACTTCTAGCATGTTGTGATAGAAGTCCAAAGAGAATAAAGGTGTATCAATGATAATATGCTTAAAGTAGGAGTTTGAAGAAGTTTTTAATGAAAAAACTATTTTTAATGTCTGGTAGGAGGAACCAACAAAAATGGTAAAACAGTCAGGGCTAGTGACAGTGGGGAGTTTTTATCATGTCCTGGATGGTCTGGACAAGAGAGGAAGGAGATACTGCTGAATCTTGGGGATATGAGCCATGTGATAATTGAAGTGCTGGCTACATGCTGGGAACTGGAATCATAAAAGGGAGGCAGCTGACAGCTACTGAACTCCCCAGAACAGCATGATTAAAACAAATACCTCGACCCCTTTCTACTCATACCTTCCAGTCTCCTGGTTGTGTTTCCACTGGCCCAAAACAAAAGACAAAGCAAAAGGTAGCTCATTGACTCAGACATAAAGCTTATTTCTCAGCTCATAAAAGGCAAAAGTGTGTGTGTGTTTGCGTGTGTGTTTGTGTGTGTGTGTGTATATGTGTGTGTGAGAGAGAGAGAGAGAGCGAGAATTAGATGAGAAGAGTTGAGACCATTCACTATCACACCCATTAGTTACTACCCTGCAGTTGCTAATATTTTCAAACACTGTTTTGCCTTTATTCATTCTTTAATGTATGTTTATTAATGTTTGCTATGTATCAGACCCTCTTCAGATTTGATTTCACAGTGGTAACATGATCGATCAACTTTTTATCCATATGGAGAAAAACAGGTAATAAACAATAAAGAAATCATCCAAATAGTTTTAGATAGTATTAAGTTATACTGAAAAGTTAAAGTAACATAATAGAATGAGCATAGTAGTAGTGTTTACCTACTCTAGATAATTTTCCCAAGGTCTGTCTGAGCATATGATAATTGAATTGACACCTCCGTGATGAGTAAATTGTTAATTGCAAACCTGGAGAAGCACAAGGAAAAAGTGTCATGATAGATAGTGTATTATCTACTGGCTCATCAAGCCCATCCCAACATAGCTGAATATGACAATCTAGTTAAGATTTTGGACAAGTCCTGATTAAACTATTCCATTTTTCTCTATTGTGTCATTTTGTGCCTGCATTGGGCTGGACTGTCCAATTAGGTTCTTGCATTTCTTGTATATAGGCGCTTCCCCTTATGTATGACCATCTTGGGCTCCCTCAAACTTGGTGACATCAGGGTCCTCATAATTAATATATGGCAACTGGCTTGCTTCAAAGTGGAAGCAAAAGCCACAGTTTGACATTATATGAGCTTCCAAGTCTCAGAATGTTCCTTCCTTCCAATGTATCACATCAGTCAAAGCAATTCACGAGGCCAACTCAATTTCAAACAGAAGGAAAATAGACTCTAGGTCTTGATTGATGTTTGCAGTTTTTGGAGACCAGCTACCATAAAGTCTTTTGTAGGGCATAGTAATGGTTTTAGATTATAATCCAAATACAGCAGGAAGCCATTGAAAGTTTTAATCAAGGGAGTGATGTGATTTGATTTAGGTTTTAAGAATAATACTCTGGCTAATGTGGAGAATGGAGTTCAGCTTTGCAAGGGTGCAATTTGAAATTTGAAAGACAAGTTAGGAAGCTACAGTAGCTCACAAAAAGAAAAATGATGGCTTACAAAAGGATACTGTTGGTAGATACAGTGAAATATGTCAGATCGGGAAGATATTGAAGAGGTAGAGCTGAGAAGAGACTTGTGGAGAGAATGATAAAGGAAGTCAAAGGCAGTTCTGAGGGCTTTGAGGTTTTAATTTGTAAAGTAGAATGGATAGTGATGTCATCTAAAGAAATGAATAAGTTTGAGGGATACACATGCCAAGAGTCAAAATAAATGGAAGGTTTTCTTTTGCCAGGTGTAAAACTGAATATTAAATGTACTGTGTCATGTGAAAGGTCTTTTTCTTAACCTTACCCAGGACCTAAATAAAATAGTATTCTTTACTGATGCTTAGTCCTTACTACATGTCAGTCACTGCTATTAGATTTGCACATACACCAACTTGAAACTCTAACTCTGTGAGAGAGATGCAGGTGAGGAAAATGAAGCTCTTAGAAAGCTTAAGTAATTTGCCTTATGTCACATAACTGGAGCTAGAAATTGAACCCAAGTAGTCTGAAACTCAAGTTTCCTGAAAACCATCAACATATGGTACCTTCTTACCAAAATATACCATACAAGGGCAAGCAACCTATATTCTTACAAAAAGAAAGCATGCAAAATTCTCACATGTAAGAAACATAAACCAGAGATTAAATTCAGCTAATGACTGAAACCTGAGACCTGAAGTTCTTTCTGACACTTGGTTTTGCACTTTGGGCCTCAGAATTGCTTAGGTATCAAATGAACAGGGTTTTAGAGTTGTGTTTACTTTACAGATATTATTTCTTCAAAGATATTGTAGAGTTCTGGTCAATTTGTTTCAAAGGTAGAGATCTGGTCTTTAATACCTTTTTATTGTATTTATTATTATTTTTATTTTATGTATAGGAATATATTTTCTAAATGTATATAGTGCACCCATGTCATATAATGCCCAGGGAGGTCAGAGGAAGACATCAGATTCCCCTGGGACTTGAGTAATTGCTGGTTATTAACCATCATGTGGTTGCTACTAATTAAGCCCAGGTACTCTGAAAGAGCAGCCAGTGCTCTTAACCAGTTAGCCATCTTATTGAGATATAATCTATAAATTATAAATTCACTTAAAATCTAGATGTGATCAAAATTAAAATGTTACAATACTTAAAGTCAAAAGCGTAAGAAGGGAGATCTCCCAAGACCTCCTGAAGCACAGGTAGATAGGTAGGAGCTGGGTGCTTCAGCAAGGCAGATTGTTGTTTGACTTAATCTAGCTAATCTAGTTGTGTTTGGCTTAATTGGCTTTTGTGGCTGTGGGGGCGGAGTTTTCCTCCCAGCTGGTATAAAAGGTGGGGTTGTGTGTGTCTTGACATCAGAGATCTCCCAAGACCTCCTGAAGCGCAGGTACTGGGGCACGGGTTAAAGAGTCCCCCCCCCCACCGAATGGGATTACAAAGGCATCTGAAGGAGGCAAGCAGCAAAGCAAGCCTTCAACACAGTGAAGAGGCATTTGGGACTCACATTGGAATACAGGCAAGGAATAGACCATATGCCAGGAACAGGAAGAAGAGACAATATGGGAAAGGTGCTGGATAATCCCACACCAAGCTCTACCAAACCTGTGGAAGAGTCCTATAGTGGGATCCCCCTGGGGATGGCCAAGGACAGATATCAGAAACACAATCGTGAACATACTTAAAGAAATGCAAGATTATAAAGAGCAAATCAAAGAATTAAGAAAAGAGAGCGAAGAACTCAAGAAGGAAGTGGAAACACTGAAAAGATCCCATGATGAAAAAGATAAGGAAACCAACAAGCAAAGCAAAGAGCTATAGGAAGGGATTGAGAAGCTCCAAAAGGAAGTAGAAATACTAAAGAAATCAGAAGAGGAAATGAAAAAGGAAATCAAACACTCATCCAATTCAGACGAAAGGAATGGAAAAAGCCTCAGAAGCAGAATAGAGGAAGTAGAACAAAGAATATCAGACCTGGAAGATAACAGTGAACAACTAAAAACTTCGAGTAAAGATTATGAAAAATTTAAAAATACACAAAAGTGGAACAACCAGGAACTGTGGAACACTATGAAAAGATTAAACCTCTGCATCATAGGAATAGAGGAAGGAGAAGAACCCCAAGAAAATGGTATTGGTCAGATCTTCAACAGAATAATAGATGAAAATTTCCCCAAACTAAAAAAGACAAACTAATACAAATACAAGAAGCACATAGAACTCCAAAGAGACAAAATCAGAAAAGAAACTCTCCATGTCACATCATAGTTAAAATTCTAGACACCCAAAACAATGACAAAATCCTTAAAGCCACAAGAGAAAAACAACAAGTGAACTATAAGGGGAAACCTATCAAAATTACAACTGACTTCTCAGTGCAAACTATGAAAGCAAGAAGAACGTAGAGCAAAGAATTCCGAGTGTTAAAGAGATGCCAACCCAGGTGTGCTGGATAGCTTTAGTGTCAACTTGACACACCTGGGTTGAGGGAGCCTCAATTGGGGAATTATCTACATTGGACTGGCCTGTGGCCACATCTGTGGAATATTGTCTAAATTGTTGAGCAATGTGGGAGCACCCAGACCACTACAGGTGGTGCCACCCTGGACAGGTTGCTGTGTATTGTATAAGAGGGCAGGCTGGGCATGGGCCAGTGGAGCAAGCCAGTGAACAGCATTCCTCCATGGCCTGTGCTTCATCTCCTGCCTCTAGGTTCCTGCCCTGAGTTTTTGCCTTGGGCTCCCCAAGTGATGAACTGTGACCCGGGAGATGTAAGCTGAATAAACCCTTTCCTCCATAAGTTGGTGTCAGTCAGAGTGTTTTGTCACAGCAATGGAAGACAAACTAGAATACCAGGTTAGTGTACCCAGCAAAAATCGCGATTATAGTTGAAGGAGAGAGAAAAAACTTTCATGACATAAACAAGATGAAAGAATACATGTCCAGAAAACCATACTTTCAGAGAATACTTGAAGCAATTCAAAGGACAGAAGAAAGGAGCAACCATCCCCAGGCACCTAGAAAGAGAAATCAATAAAAGCATAACTGCAGAAGTAGAAACCTAAACCCAAATCGCAAATGGATAATAAGGCAAAAGGAAGCAACAAAAACTGATCAGTCATAACGTAAATATTAATGGAATAAATTTCCCAATCAAAAGACACAGACTAGGAGATTGGATTAGGAAACAGAACCCATCGATATGCTGTCTACAAGAAACACAACTTACCTTCAAGGACAGGCACCACCTTAAAGTAAAAGGATGGAAAAAAATATTCCAAGAAATTGATACCAAAAAGAAAGCAGGTGTTGCTATTTTAATATCAGACAAAATAGACTTCAAAGTAAAATAAATCAGAAGACACAAAGAAGGCCATTAAATTTTTATCAAAGGAACAATTCACCAAGAAGATTTCACACTTATGAATATATATGCACCAAAATCTGGTGCAACAAACTTTATAAAGACAATTCTCAAGGACCACAAGTCACAGACTAACCACAGTACACTCATAGTAGGCGACTTCAATACCTCACTGAGCCCTTTGGTCAGGACAACAGGACAAAGAATAAACAGAGAGACATCTGAACTCAACCATATGAAACACCAAATGGAACTCACAGACATCAACCAAATATTCCACCCTAATACCTGAGAATACACTTTCTACTCAGCACCCCAAGGAACATTTTCCAAAATTGACCACATACTTGGACACAGAAGAAACCTCCACAAATAAAAAAGATTGAAATAATTTCATGTATTCTATCAGACCATAGTGCAATAAAGCTCAACATCAACACCAGGATAAGCCCTACTGCCTACAAGAACACATGGAGACCCAAACAACACACTCTTGAAAATGAATGGGTCAAGCAAGGATAAGGAAATAAAAGCATTCTTGGAACTGAATGACAATGACAATACAACACAACAAAACCTATGGGATACCTTAAAAGCAGTCCTAAGAGGGAAGTTTATAGCCCTGGGTGCCTACATTAGAAAAACAGAATGAGCACAAGTGAATGATCTAAAACTACAGCTAAAAGCACTCGAGAGGCAACAAAAGATGAACCCTAAACCCAACAGACAGGAAGAAATAACAAAAGTCAGAGAAGAAATCAATGAAATAGAATCAAAGAAATCAATATAAAAAATCAATGAATCCAAATCTTTGAAAGAATAAACAAGATAGACCTCTAGCCCAGTTAACCAAAAGAAAGAAGGAACAACTCCAAATCAATACAATCCATGATGAAAAGGGAAATATCACAACAGACAAGGAAAAGATCCAGAAAATCATACAGGAATATTTCAAAAACCTATACTCTATCAAGTTTGAAAACCTAGAAGAAATGGATGACTGTCTTAAATCCTGGGAATCACCAAAGCTCAACCAAGAAGAGATCAACAGCTTAAACAGACCCATAATTTATGAAGAAATTGAAGATGTAATAAGAAAACTCCCAACTAAAATTGCCAGGCCCAGACACTTTCACGGCAGAATTCTATAAAACATTTCAAAAAGATCTACAACCATTATTACTGAAACTGTTTACAAGGACACAAACGGAGGAAATCCTCCCAAATTCCTTCTATGAAGCCAGCATCACTTTATTACCAAAATTAGGCAAAGATACAACTAAGAAGGAGAACTATAGACCCATCTCCCTAATGAACACAGATGCCAAAATTCTAAACAGTATACTGGCTAATCGCCTACAGACTCACATCAGGAAGATCATCCATCATGAACAAGTTGGATTCATATCAGAGATGCAGGGATGTTTCAACATACAAAAATCAATAAACATCCTCAAGCACATAAATGGAATGAAAGACAAAATCCATACCTTCATCTCAACTGACGGGGAAAAAGCCTTTGACAAAATCCAGCATTCCTTCATGCTTAAAGTCCTAGAGGGAATTGGACTGGAGGGATTATTCCTCAGTGTAATCAAAGTCTTGTAAAGGAAACCCACAGCCAATATCATCCTAAATGGGGAAACAACAGAAACATTCCCTTTAAAGGTAGGAACTCAGCAAGGCTGCCCCCTGTCACCACTCCTCTTCAATATAGTGCTTGAAACACTTGCTAGAGCAATAAGGAAAGAAAAAGAATTAAAGGAGTACTAATTGGAAAAGAAGAAGTCAAGCTATCCCTATTTGTTAATGATATGATTGTTTACTTAAGGGAAGCTAAAACCTCCACCAGAAAATTCCTAGAAACGATTAATAACTTCAGCAAAGTGGCAGGATACAAAATTAACCTAAAAAAATCAGTGGCCTTCCTTTACACCAACAACAAGCAACTGGAGAAGGAATTCAAGGAGACCTTCCTACTCATAATAGCCTCAAAAACAATAAAATACTTAGGAATAAACCTAACCAAAGACACCAAAAATCTCTACAACAAAAAAAATTTAAACCTTTAAAGAAAGAAATTGAAGAAGACATCAGAAGATGGAAAAGCCTCCCATGCTCATGGATTGGGAAAATCAACATAGTAAAACTGTACATTCTACCCAAACTCTTGTATAGATTTAATGCAATCCCAATTAAAATCCCCAACAGTTTCTTCACAGGCTTGGAAAAAACGTCCTTAAATTCATTTGGAAAAACAAAAGACCCAGAATAGCCAAAAGAACCCTGAGTGAAAAGAGCAATGCTGGGGGGATCTCTATACCAGACTTCAAACTATACTACAGGGTTATAGTCATAAAAACAGCCTGGTACTGGCAAAAAATTAGACCTGTTGACCAATGGAATGAAACCGAAGATCCAAACGTGAACATACAACTTCAGCCATCTCATATTTGACAAGGGGGCCAAGAAGACACAATTGAGAAAAGACAGCATCTTCAGCAAGTGGTTTTGGCAAAACTGGATCACCACTTGTAGAAGAATGAAATTAAACCCCTACCACTCGCCCTGTACAAAAGTCAACTGCAGATTGATTAAAGACCACAGTGTGAAACCCCAAACTCTGAAGGCGATACAAGAAAAAGTTGGCAGCAGACTACAAGACATAGGCGTAGGAAAAGACTTCCTAAATCAGACAGCAGCTGCACAAGAATTAAGGTCGACAATTGACAAATGGGACCTCATCAAACTCAAAAGCTTCTGTACATCAAATAAATCAACCAAGAAAGTGAAGAGAAATCCCACAGAGTGGGAGAAAACCCTCACTGCAGANAATCCATACCTTCATCTCAACTGACGGGGAAAAAGCCTTTGACAAAATCCAGAATTCCTTCATGCTTAAGTCCTAGTAGGGATTTGGACTGAGGGATTTATCCTCAGAGTAAATCAAAGCTGTAGGGGAAGACCCACAGCCAATATCATCCTAAATGGGGAAACAAAGAAACAATTCCCTTAAAGGTAGGACTTGCAAGCGTCTGCCCCTGTCACCACTCCTCTGTAATATAGTGCTTGAAACACTTGACTAGAGCAATAAGGACAAAAAGAATTAAAGGAGTACTAATTGGAAAAGAAGAAGTCAAGCTATCCCTATTGTTGATATGATTGTTTACTAAATAAAACCTCCACCAGAAAAATTCCTAGACAACGATTATAACTTCAGAAAGTGAGCAGTACAATATTAACTAAAAAAATTCAGTGGCCTTTCTCTTACACCCAACAACAAGCACACGGGAGAAGGAATTCAAGGAGAGCTTCCTCACTCAAATAGCACTCAAAAACAGATATAATACTTAGGAATAAACCTAACCCAAAAGACACCAAAAAATCCTACAACAAAAAAAATTTTAACACCTATAAAAAAGATTGAAGAAGACATCAGTAAGATGGAAAGCCTCATCATGCTCATGGATTGGGAATATAATACATATCAAACGCTACACTTCTACCCAAACTCTTGTATATGATTTAATGCAATCCGCACATTAAATTCCTGCCAACAGTTCTTCACAGGCTTAGGAGAAAAAACGTCCTTAAATCATTTGGAAAACCAAAAGACCCAGAATAGCCAAAAGACTGATGAAAAGAGCAAATACTGTGGGGGATTCGTATACCAGGACTTCAAAACTATACTACCTAGGGGATATAGTCATAAGAAACAGCCTTGGTACTGGCCAGAAAAATTAGACCTGTGACCATGGATGACAAACTTAAGATCCAAAACGAGAAACATCAATTACATCTATAAAAAAAAAAAAAAAAATTGAAAGGGGCCAAGAAGACAAATTGAGAAAAGACAGCATCGTTCAGCAAGATGGTTTTGGCAAAACTGGATCAACACCTTGTAGAAGAATGAAATTAACCCCTCACTCATGCCTGTACAAAAGTCAACTGCAGATTGATTAAAGACCACAGTGTGAACACCCAAACTCTGAAGGCATACCAGAAAAAGTTGGCAGCAAGACTACAAGGACAGTAGATAGGAAAAGACTTCCTAAATCAGACAGTCAGCTGCACAAAAGTTAAGGTCGACAATTGACAAATGCGACCTCATCAAACTCAAAAGCTGTCTGTACATCAAAAGAAACAATCAAGGAAGTGAAGAGAAATCCAAGAGTGGGAGGACCTTCACTTGAGAAGCATCTGACAACATTCATTTCCAGGAATGATAGAACTAAATCAAAAAGCAAAGAAGACAATAACAAATGACCCACCCAATATATGGAGCAAAGAGCTGGACAGAACTCAAAGTGAGGAATTAGAGCAGGGTCTGAGAAACACCTTAAGAAGTGTTCAACATCACTAATCATTAAGGAAATGCAAATCAAAACCACTTTAAGATATCATCTTACTCCAATAAGACTGGCTAGGATCAAGAAAACAAATGATACCAAGTGCTGGAGAAGTTGTGGGGAAAGGGGAACACTCATCCCCTGCTGGTGGGAATGGAAACTCATGCAGCCACTATAGAAAGCAGTGTGGAGAACGTTTGGAAGACTTGGAATGAACTTGCCACCCAACCCAGCCATACCAGTCCTAGGCATGTACCCCAAAGCCTCACCCCACAGCAGAGATACTTGCATGGTCATCTTTATTTCAGCTCTCTTCACAATAGCAAGGATCTGGAAGCAACCCAGTTGCCCCTGAACTGATGAGTGGATAGAGAAAATGTGGTACATCTACACAATGGAGTTCTATGCAGCAGTAAAGAAAGATGACATCATGAGCTTTGCAGGAAAATGGCTGGAGCTAGAAGACATCATGCTGAGGGAAGTTACACAGTCCCAGAAAAACAATCGATGAATGGTATCCCTCATCTGTGGATGCTAGTGCCAATTACCTAGTTGTAAGTATTTCTTGTGCACAGTCCCTTGAGCTTTTGTCCAAGCAGTTGGGAGTGATGCATATTGGGAACAATAACAAGTGCAACAATAATAACCATAACAACAACAACAACAGAAAGGACTGCATCTAAGAACTGACTGAAACAGTGAACTTCTGCTCAAAACAGTCAACTTCCACATGGAGAATATCGAGAAAGACTGAGAAAGAGATGAAAAGCATGTTTGGCAGAATGCATGAGCTCTGGTGGGGTGGAGGCATAGGGTGGGCGACACGGGTATAGATTTGATAATCTTGTACAAAATATATATTAAAAAATAAATTTAAAAAAGTGTAAGAAAAGAAAATCTATAGAATTGCTAAAAATATGTAAAAGCACATATATAGTAAGTCTTCTATGCACAATATATAAAGAATTATTCCAATTCAGTAATGAAAATAGAAGCAATCTAATTTATAATGGGCAAATAATTTAGGCAGTTCTTCAGTAAACATAATTACCTAGGTTTCTTCTTTTATGCTTTTTGGTGTGATTCAGTTGAAGTTAATGATTGTGCAGTGTTTAGAATAAGAAAGTCTTCCTGCTTTTTTGCATATTAATATGCAATTGTCACAAACTTTTTTGTTGAATTGAACATTCTTTATCCATTGAATTTTTCTAGCATGATTGTAAACCAATCAATTGAACATAAATACTTGGATTGATTTTGGAAGTCTCAATTCTGTTCTATTAATCTGTTCCATCTTTAAAAAAATTAACAATATTGACTGATTGATTTGTGTGAATGAACCAGACTGTATCTTTAGAAGTCAGAGGAAAACTTGATGGATTCAGTTTTCTCTCTCCATCTCGTGGGTCCTAGGGATTGAACTAAGGTCATCAGGACTGGCAGCAAGTGTCTTATCCCACTGAGCCATCTCACTAGCCCATATGTTCTATTTTTACTGCAGTACCATATTGACTTGGTGACAATAATTTTCGGGTTTTATGCTTATATATCATTTACTGGATTGAGAAAATTCATTTTTGTTCCTATGTTGTTGAGTGTTGTAAAATTTTTATTGAATGTTATGTGTATTCCATACATAATTTTTCATTCAGTCTTAATCACCTTTATACCCTCTTCTCCATTGCCACCCTCCCACAGTACTTCCCCCACCCCCAGAGTTCACACATTTTCTCATTTGTGTTAGGTTCTATTGTGTCAAGTTACTCATTCCTCAGTGCCAGTTCATCCTCTCAACTCTAATCAGCTTAGTGGGAGTCCAATTCTTCCTCACCCAATCATAATCAGATGCCAATAATTTTTTGTAGCATCTGATCTTTTTATTATATTTTTAAAATTATTTTTTTTACTTTCTTGGGTATTTCATACATAAATTTTTAATCAGTCTTAATAGTCTTTATACCCACCTCTCCATTTGCCCCCTCCCACACCACCCCCCCTCCCCCTAAGTTCACACTTTCTGTCATTTGTGCTGGAGTCCATTACACCAAACTATTCTCTCTACACATTCTTCATTGCCAGCTCATTCCCTGAGCTCTAGTCAGCCTATCTGGAGTCCTGGGTCCTTTTCCTAAAAAAAGGTCAATTATTCCTCATTGTGAAATCTGAAGCTCTGAAGGTGATAGAAAAAAATGTTGGTAGCAATCTATAAGATATAGGAATAGGAAAAAAAAAACCTTTCTAAATCAAACAGCAGCTGCACAGGAAATAAGGTCAAAAGCTGACAAGTGGGACCTCAACAAACTCAAAAGCTTCTGTACAGCAAAAGAAACAATCAAGGAAGTGAAGAGAAAACCGACAAAGTGGGAAGAAACCTTCACCACTGATACATCTGACAGAACGTTAACATCCAGAATATATAAACTACTCCAAAAACAAAGAAGAAAAAAAATGACTCACTCAAAAGATGGAAGAAAGAGCTGAAAAGTGACTTTACCAGTGAGGAAGTAAAGATGGCTGAGAAACATTTTACAAAGTGTTCAACATTGCTAATAACTAAGTAAATGCAAATTAAATCCACTTTAAGATATCTCACTCTGATAAGACGGGCTAAGATCAAGAAAACCAAAGACACCAAATGCTGGAGAGGTTGTGGGGAAAGGAGAACACTCATCCATTGCTGGTGGGAATGTAAACTCATATACAACCACTGTGGAAAGCAGTGTAGAGAACCCATAAAAGACTCAAAATGAGCCTACCCAGCCATACCACTCCTGGGTCTATACCCACAAGACTCATCCTATTGCAAAGATACATGCACGTCTATGTTTATTGCAGCTCTCTTCACAATAGCAAAGAGCTGGAACCAACCCAAATGCCCCTCAACAGTGAAGTGGATAACAAAATGTGGTATATCTACAGAATGGAGTTTTATGCAGCAATAAAGAAAGATGGCATCATGAACTTTGCAGGTAAATGCATGGAACTCGAAGCCATTATGCTAAATGAAGTAATACAGTTCCCTCAAAACAAATGGGGAATGGTTTCCATCATTTGTGAATGCTAGCACCAAATATACCAATTGAAAGGCAAGCTGACCAATGTTATTGTTATATTTCTTTCTATCTGAAAGCAAATGTCATGTTATAATGTGAATCTATTAATGGGTCCTAGAATTAATTTCCCACTTATTTTTAGACATGGTAATTAACATATATGGTTTGAAGTTATATATTCATATTTTAGAGTAATATAAAATTAAAGGGAAAAAGTGATATTGTGATATTAACATACAGTTTATTCCTGAAGAACCCAATTCTGGTACATATGTGACGTTTATGTAGGCATAGTATGGAGCAATACAAATGGGAGGGAATAACAACAAAAGGACTGGATCAAAGAACAGATTGATACAGTGAAATTCTGCCAAAAACAATAAACCTCTGCAGAGAAAAGCATTAAAAAGACTGAGAGAAAGATACAGGACATGTATGGAAAAATGCATGAACTGGGGTGGGGGGAAGGGAAAGGAGAGTATGTCTAAATTGAACTGAAAAATGATATATGAAATACACAAAATATCAATAAAAGAAAAAAGATACAAAATTTAATCTATTTTAAATTTTACTTGGATATATAAAATTTTTACCGTATTATATAATCTGTCCCCCATCAGTTTGGTGATGATATATTCCCTTTCACTCCTAATTTTAATATTTTGCACATTAACTCTTTCAGTTTTACTTATTCAGTTGAAAAATGACTACTTTTGTATTTAGCTTACTGGAACTTGAGCCCTCTCTACTCTCATCTCTCTCAATATAAAGACAAATTAGGTTTATATATGATCTGGATGACCAAATAATATCATTGGAAGCATAAATCTACTGCTTGCCTAATGTAAGCTGTGTTAAGCTAATATTAGACTCCATTATTATAGTTCCATTTTCTCTAATTTGATTCTTAACTATTCTAAAAAGTTGATCAAATTGGCCACTTGCACCCCAGAATCATATCAGCATTATCTAGCATAGCAATATTCTGGTCAACAAGAAATAGACTAGAGCATGTCTGCTCCTTTGAAGAAGATATCTTCCAATTTTATGTACAACCACTTGGCCTGATACTATTATATTCATATATTGAACAATAAAAAGGTTCAGAATGACCATCCATTTTTGTTATACATGAAACTCAAAGAAAATTTGGAACTCAAATTATTGAAATGGTATTATTGAAAAATAAAACCTTACAAAATTGTGTAGTGATATGCAGAATATATATATATATATATATATATATTTCAAATAAATACAACGTACTTTGAGTATTTTGTTCAATAGTATCCTTTTAAATGATTTCTTTTTATTATTTATGTATTTATTCATTCATGTATTTATTTATTTTATGTGTGTGAGTGTTATGGCTGCATGTATGTAAGTTCATTTCTGTTTTACAGTGCTCGAGAAGGTCAGAAGAGGGCATCAGTTCCTGTGAAACTGGAGTTACGGATAGTTGTTAGCTACCATGTGGGTACTGGGATTCAAAGCCAGATCTTTGTGAAGGCAAGTCAGTCTTTTTAACCACTGAATCATCTCTCCAGCCTATTTTTCTTTCTCTTTCTTTTTTTGATGTAAGCTGCTTTGAGTTCTTCAATTTTTCTTTTTATTTTAAAATTTTATTTATTTATGTATTTTTTTGATAAATAGTTTATTTGGCTTACAGCTCATAGTCCATTAACAAGGGAAGCTACAAAAAGAATTCAAGGCAGGAACCTGGAGGCATAAACTAAAGGAGAGACGATGGGAAAGATGCTCTTTACTGGGTTGCTCCCCGGTTTGCTCAGCTACTTTTTAAAAAATATTGTTATTGTGGCAACATCCATGAGTTATTCCTCCAAGGAGAGAGCTAATAGCCAAATAGATTTGGGATATACAGATCTATTGCTGCCACTGCTGCACAGTACCTCCAAGCAGGTGAGGTGTAGCTGATGTTGGTGGAGGAGTCTTGCTTGACTCAAGGAGACCATGATTTGCTTTATTCCCTGTAGTGTTCAGGAGAATTTATACAGCACAGTAAGACCTTGTCATCTTTCGCAGGAAAAAAAAAAGTAATCCATGGACTAAGACACCATCCAAACATCTGTGCCTATACCAAAGTAACCTACCATAGTAATTAGAAATGTTTAAATATCTATATATCTAATCACTTGTGCTTCATTAGTAGGATTGAAAGGTTATCCCTGGACAAACTGTCAGCTCATGAAAGGAAACAGTGAGAACTGATCAGAGTCCAAAACGACATCTCCATACAAAGTAAACTGTTCTGCTTCTCGTCCACCTGTGCCCCTTTTCTAAGCCTAAGGAACAATCTGCGGAAGAGGGGGAGTGGTAGAATGTAAGGGCTGCGATTGGGGTGAACGGTAAAACTACGACAATATAGTCTGGACATTTATTTGATCAACTTGATTGAATATTCAAGCCCCTCCAGCTGGATGGTGGGAGCCTTGGGCTATGTGGGTTGGGGCACAATTGCTTGCAAATTGGTTTTATATGAAGGATGCTTGTACTAAAAAAAAAAAAGGAGCTAGATACTGAAAAGTCTTTAGATCAGGTTTTCATGCCAGGCCCGAAGAAGGCCAAGAGCTTGGAGGAAGATAGTCATTAAAATCCACTCTGTAAGATTTGCAGTTTAAAAGGACATACTTAAAAGTAACATATATTTATTTTTTTTTTATTTTTTTTTTAATTTTTTATTTATTTCTGTATGTGTATGAATGTACTGTCTGCATGCAGGTCTGTGCACCCGTGTCGTGCAATGCCGCGGAGGTCAGAAGAGGGTCTCGGATTCCCCTGGAGCTGGAGTTCTCCTGGAATTGGAGTTTCAGACGGTTCTCAGCCGCCATGTGGGTGCTGGGGATCGAACCCGGGTCCTCTGCAAGAGCAGTCGGTGCTCTTAACCGCTAGGCCATCTCTCCAGCCCCAAAAGTAACATATATTTATATAGAGACGTATTTCAGTAGAGATTTATGCAGAAATACAAAATAAACCATATAAGTTAATGGACTTGATCTCTCTAAAGTCATAGTCCAGTCATATAGCTTTAAAGAGCAAAGTGTATATTGGGTAAAATTTATTTGGCAGGTATTCAACTCTGCCTAAGGTTTATCCACGTATTATAGGATATTTTAATTTTAATTTTATTTTTTTATTATTTATGTATATGAATGTACTGTCTGCATGTAGGTTTGTGCACCCGTGTTGTGCAATGCCCCGGAGGTCAGAAGAGGGTGTCGGATTCCCCTGGAACTGGAGTTCTCCTGGAATTGGAGTTACGGATGGTTCTCAGCCACCATGTGGGTGCTGGGGATCGAACCCAGTTCCTCTGCAAGAGCGGTAGGCTCTCTTAACCGCTAGGCCATCCTCCAGCCCCAGATATTATAGGATATTTTAAGGCTTAGTGAAATGTTTAGATTAGTTAAATTTGCTTGTGGGTTTTGGTGAAAATGGTAATACATTTGAACTAATGGGGAATATAAAATGTTAATTGCTTTATTTATAATTTGTATTGAACTTCCAACAGTAACGTTGGGGTTAAGGTACACAAGTGGTCTCTATACTTTTCTTAATTATACAACATCACATTGTAACACTTTCTTTAGCTTGTAGGACAATTTAAAGGAATTAAAATTAATTTTAGATCCCAAATAAGTAGCATACAGTCAATGAGAAACAGTTTGGGTAAATTTAATGAAAACGTATGCAATGGCTCTTGTTTATGGGTATGTGTAATACAACTTAGGCATCTATAGGTCAAAACATAAAAATTTAAACAAACAAAAAGAGAGAGGTGGGAGGTGGGGTAGTATCCTTTCTGGGATACATATGGAAAACTCTGTGTTCCAATACTGTTGATAAATTTAAAATTTTTGAGATCTCAAAACGAACAATGAGAGAATTGTATGTTCCCACAGGTAAAAATCACCAATCTAAATGACTGAAAACGTACAACATTTGGCTGTGCAGGATGGAATGGGAAATGCCAGTAGAGAGGCTGACCCATCTGAACATTAAAGAAAGCAGAACCTCAGACTGCCTGAGTCACAGAAACTGAGCATCTCTCTGAATACTATTGGGGTTAACTGTTTATAATGGGCCCTAACGAAGTTTACCTTCCAGATGCTGAGAAACCTTCCTACCTCTCCCCTTTATAGGAAAAAGAAAAACATGGTGGTACTGAAATCATTCCCTAACTGTAAATTAGAGCCAACTGTTATAGTGGTAATTTCTTATAAAACAGGTATAACTACCCTTTTTTAATTGACTGATAGGCATTTGAACTGTGAAAGGATAATTCTCTATCTAGAGCCAAATTCAATAGTAAAGTCTTTATAAGCTGTGTAATTAAGAAAAATATATTAGTACAGGAAAGCTCTGACATCAGCAATGAATTATTCTGCCTAGGAGATGTTGGCTAGGGGATTCAACCCCCCCAAAATTATAAAGGCCTTTTCCCTATAAGTGAGATATATGCAAGGAGAAAGGCAGTAAGTCCCTGTTGTCGAAGACTTGGTGTGAGCATGAAAAAATGTTATGAGACGTCACTTGCTAACGTAAAACTGGCCTCTGAAATGCCAGAGAGCATTACCAAAGGCCACTAAAGCAATACAGCAAAATATTGGTCTCCCTGAGACAAGCAAAACTACTCCGTCAGTATTAGCTACACCTCAACTGCCTGGACATACTGTGCAACAGTGGCAGCCATGTGTCTATATATATCCCAAATCTAATTGGCTATTAGCTCTCTCCTTGGAGGAATAACTCACAGTGGATGCCACAAGCTTATGTCCTCTAGTGGTTAGGAGATGTTATAAGCCACAATAAGAACTTGTCACCCTTTATAGAGAAACCACAGTTTGCGGATTAGCATACCATCCAAGCATCTGTGTCTATGCTCACAGCTTAGCTTGACATAATAATTAGTACTGCTTAAATGCCTGTACATCCAATAGCTTGTGCTTTGTTAGTATGACTAAAAAGGGTATCACTGGAAAAGCTGTCAATCCATGAAGGGAAACAACCTGAACAGACTGGAGTCCAAAATGACAACTCCAAAGAAATTAGACTGTTTTCTTCTCACCCACTTGTGCCCCTTTCCCAAAGCCCAGGGAACAAACTGCGGAAGAGGAGGCGTGGTAGATTGTAAGGGCTGCAGAGAGATATTGGGTTTCGAATTCATGAGACTACAGCAGTTTGTATTAGTCACTTTCTGTTGCTGTATAAACACACCATAACCAAGAACTTATAAAAGGAAAAGTTTAATATTGGACTTACGAATTGATGGTTTCCTGGAATTAGAGTCCATTGGTAGCGGGAGGCATGGTGGCTGGAGCTGTGCAGCAGCAAGGCCGAGGTCACAATAACGCACAATGAGCACAGGAAGTCAGAGAGAACAACCTAAGACTAGCAAAGCCTGGTTAAACTCACTAAGCTGCCCCAGTGACATAACTTCTCCTCTGAGACCTCCAAGAACAGTGCCACCCATGATGAAGAAGTCTGGATTACTTGAAAGCCTATGGGGGACATTCTCGTATAAACCACGTATTCCACTTCCCTGGCCCCCCATAGGTCCTGACCATATAAATGCAAAAATGCTTTTAGTCCAACCTTAAAAGTCACCATAGTCTTTACCAGTTTCAAATTCCCATCAAATCTAGCAATCCAGACTCTTCTGAACTCAGCCGAATCTCTTAATACATAAAGCTCCTGTAAATTCAAAGACACATTACAGAACTCCAAATTACAGTGGACTGAATAACAAATTTCCATTCCAAAAGAGGGAATAGAAGTGCATTATTGTGAGGAAATATAGGCCAAAACAAGACTGGAAACATCGCAGGGCAAGACACACAAGTCAGTAGCTCCATAGTGCAACTTCTGGGACATTTTGCTCCAAGCTTAGATGGCTCAGCTTTCCAGTTTTGCTTGCAACATTACATCTCTTTCTTAGGCTGGTACCCTCCCTGTTATGCAAGCTCTCTTGGCAAGATCATCTCATGTCAGGTCATTGAGCTCTCTGCAGTCATTCGAAGGTCTTCTTGTGGGTTCCTGCTGCCAACCAGGCTTACATTCCCAGCTTCACACAATGGCCTATCAGGCCTTCTTTATTTACGGGGACGCCCCTGCTGCACTCTTTCTGGCCTCTGTGGCTCTCTGAAAACTGGGAGGAAGAACTGATGACCCCTTCATCTTGCAACTTCATGCTCTAGAAGCCATGAACACGTAATGAAACTGCTCGATTTGATCTGGCTGCAAGTAATCGGATGGACTCTCTAATTTAACCACATTTACAATTTTGGTTCTAGCCCTGTCGATCTTCAGTTGGAGGATTACTGGGGTGTAGTCTTGCCCTGAATGTAAAATTGAATACTTTTTTTTCTTTACTTTGTATAAAATCTCAATGGCCTCTTCCTTAATCACTTTAGATCTCCTTATGAAAAGGAAGCCTCTCCTTCACAGCCTTACGCCAACTTTAATCTTCCTAGTGTACTTTTTAGATCCAAACTGTTCATTCTCATTTCCTTCTGGCCCATGTTGCTCTGTTCTCACTGTAGTATCTGTATAATATCACCATTAAAGCCTCCGCCAGCACGATTCTACATTAGGGTGTCTTGATATCCTCCACCAGAACATTAGTCTTTTGCTTATCAACTTAGCAGTCAGGCAAGCATTTGGGCTGTGGGCAAACTGCGCCAGACTCTTTATCAAAATATCCTTTGGAACTACAATTTTTGCAGCAATTGCTTTCTTCAGGCTTCCTATTTAAGAATGGCCCCTTAAGCTCTGGCTTACAGTGAGTCAAAATAGCCTTTCCTAGCCCAAAGTTTCCAAAGTCTTCCAATGTCTCCAAACCATCCACATGCTCAGTTCTTCCACAGGCAACAAGCCCACATCGTGCTGGTACCAAATAACTGTATTGTCACTTTTCTGTTGCTGTGATTAAACAGCCACCATAACAAGGGAACATATAAAGGAAGAGTTTATTGTACTTTCGAATTGACGGTTCCAGGCAATTAGGTCCATTGTGGCAGGAAGGCATGGGCTGGAAGCTGGAGCCGCAAGCCGAGGGTCACATCTTCACAATGAGCCAGGAAGCAGAGAAGCGACTGGAGACCGCAAAGCTTGTTAAACTTCACTAATCCTGCCCCGCAGTGACATACTTCCTCTAGGCACGGCCCACCTTCTAAGACCCAGAACATAGTGCCACCAAACATGGAGACAAAGGTCTGAAACATAAAGCCTATGGGGGCAACTCATCTCAATACCACCTTACACCAAATATAGATGGACTCCTGATTGATCCACATGTCTGTGCATACAAGCATCACCAACTGGACTATGGGAACCTTGGGTTGTTCAAAATTTGGACATAGATACTTGCAAAATGCACCAATTACCTAATTGTATGGCAAACTGAGTAACATCAATGTTATCTGAAAACAACTGTGTTATTATATTGTAGAATCCCTTAAAATAAACAAATAATAAAAAATATTATTATTGTAGTTTTGTCCATTTCATACAACATTTCTCAGACCAATTTAGACTCATTCCCCTTTCCATGCTCCCCACCCCATCCTAGTTCATGAATTCTGTCCAATTCATGTCTTCTTTCTTTTTCTGAGTCTTTTTAAAGTTTTTCTATGCAGAGATTTATTGTTTGGAGGAGAAGTTTACTGTTTCATTTAGTTCATTGTCCCAGTCCTTTTTGCTTTTGTTTTTCTCTCAAATTTGTATTGTTCCAAAATATGCATATATATATATATACATATTTCACACATATAACAAAATTATGTCATATGAAAATAAGCTCCACATTAATTTCAAATCATTTCAGAATTCACATTTACCCTTTTAATTTTTTATTACTCTAAAGTATGCATAAATACCCTATGAACATATACCGAAATTATAAAGTCTGAAAATAAGTGGTAGGTTAATTTTAGAGCCTGCTATTTGATTCACAATATAAGAGAGCAGCTGCTTTCAGATAAAAAGACATATAACATTAACGTTGCTCAGTTTGCCTTATAACTAGGGATTTGTTGCTAGCATCCACAAATGAGGGATATCATTTGTTGTTTTTCCGGGACTGTGTTACTTAACTTAGCATAATAGCTTCTAATTCCATCCATTTCCTGCAAAGTTCATGATATCATCTTTCTTTACCACTGCATAAAACTCCATTGTGTAGATGTACCACATTTTGTTATCCACTTGTCTGTTGAGGGGCACTTGGGTTGGTTCCATCTCTTTGCTATTGTGAAGAGAGCTGGAATAAACATGGATGTGCATGTATCTCTGTGATAGGGTGATTCTTGTGGTTATGCACTCAGGAGTTGTATGACCGATTCAGGTGGTAAGCTCATTTTGAGTCTTTCCAATGTGGTTGTACAAGTTTACATTCCCACCAGCAGTGCATGAGTGTTCCTCTTTCCCAACAACCTCTTCAACATTTGGTATCTTATTTTTTCTTGATCCTAGCCAGTCATATTGTACTGAAATATCTTAAAATGCTTTTAACTTGGATTTCCTTAATTATTAACAATGTTGAACAATTTTTAAGATGCCAACTTTACTTCCTCCCTGGTGAAGTCTTTGTTCAGCTCTTTACTCCATCTTCTGAGTAAGTCATTTGTTTCTTACCTCTTTATTTTTTGAGATGTTTATATATTCTGGATGTTAATGCTTTGTCAGATGTATCACTGGTAAAGCTTTCCTCCCACTCTCTGGGTTTTCCCCTTAACTCCATTATTTGTTTCTTTTGCTGTACAGAAGGTCTTGAGTTTAATTAGGACCCACTTGTCAATTGTTGACCTTAATTCCTGTGCAGCTGCCATCTGATTTAGGAATTCTTTTCCTATGCCTATGTCTTATAGGTTGTTGCCAATGATTTCTTCAATCATCTTCAGGGTTTTGGGGTTCATGTTGAGGTCTTTGATCCATTTGAAGTTGATTTTTTACACGGTGAGAGGTAGGGGTTTAATTTTATTCTACAAGTGGTGATCCAGTTTTGCCAGCACCATTTTATAAAGATCTTCTTGGCCCCTTTGTCAAATATGAGGTTGCTGAAATTGTATTTGCTCACATATGGGTCTTCAGTTTTGTTCTTATTTCTTTTTTAAGTTTATTTTTAGATTATGCGTATAATTGTTTGCCAAAATGTATGTATATGCACCACATTTTTAAAAATGTATTTATTTATATATATATTTTATCAAATCTACACCTGTGTACTCCCCATTCCCCCACCCCACCTGAGCTCATGCATTCTGCCAAACATGCTTTTCATCTCTTTCTCAAACTTTCTCAATACTCTCCATGTGGAAGTTGACTGTTTTGAGCAGAAGTTCACTGTTTCAGTCAGTTCTTTGATGCAGTCCTTTCTGTTGTTGTTGTTGTTGTTTCCAATATGCATCACTCCCAACTGCTTTGGACAAAAGCTCAAGGGACCATGCACAAGAAATACTTACAACTAGATAATTGGCACTAGCATCCACAGATGAGAGATACCATTCATTGTTTGTTTTTCTGGGACTACGTAACTTCACTCAGCATGAAGTCCTCTAGCTCCAGCCATTTTCTGGCAAAGCTCATGATGTCTTTCTTTACTGCTGCATAGAACTCCATTGTGTACCACATTTTCTCTATCTACTTGTCACTTAAGGGGAATTTGGGTTGGTTCCAGCTCCTTGATATTGTGAAAAGAACTGAAATAAACATGGCCTTGCATGTATCTCTATGGTGGGGTGAGTCTTGAGGGTACATGCCTAGGAGTGGTATGGTTGGATCAGGTGGAAAGTTCATTTCAAGTCTTCCAAGGGTTCTTCACACTGCTTTCCATAGTGGCTGCACGAGTTTACATTCCCACCAGCAGTGGATGAGTGTTCCCTATTCCCCACAACCTCTCCAACACTTGGTATCATTTGTTTTCTTGATCCTAGCCAGTCTTATTGGAGTAAGATGATATCTTAAAGTGGTTTTGATTTAAAGATGCAACTAAAAACGAGAACTATAGACCCATCTCCCTAATGAACACAGATGCCAAAATTCTAAATAGGATACTGGCAAATCGCATACAGACCCACATCAAGAAGATCATCCACCATGACCAAGGTGGATTCATACCAGAGATGCAGGGATGGTTCAACATACGAAAATCAATAAATATCATCAAGCATATAAACGGACTGAAAGACAAAAACCCACAAAAATCCTCCAATTTTGGGACCCGCAGAAAAAGTTTTTGACAAGATCCAGCATCTTCATGTTTAAAGTCCTAAAGAGGGATGTGATTGGAAGGGATCAAATACCTTAATGTATTCAGCCAATTACAGGAAACCACAGCCAAAAAATATCCTAAATGGGGAAATAAGTAAATCATTCCCCTTAGGAGGAACATTCTGGACAGGCTGCCACTAGTCCCACTCCTTTATTAGTAAGTTTGAAATGCTCCTTGCTAGGGCATAAGGCAAGAAAAAGGAAATTAAAGGATTAAATAACTGGAAAAGAGGAAGTGAAGCTAGTCCCTTTTTGCAGTATGATATGATAGTTCTACTTAGGGATGCTAAAAAACCTCCACCAAGAAAACTCTTAGAAACACCAATGTAGGTCAGTAAGGGGGAGGATACAAAAAAACGTGAAAAATCAGGTAGCCATCCTTTTGGGGAGACAAGGAGAAAGCAACGAGCTGACATAAAGGAGACCTTCCAATCACAATAGCATCAAAAACAATAACAATACCTAGGAAACCCTAACCAAAGCACCCAAGACTTCTACAACAAAATTTTAAACCTCTGAAGAAGGAAAATTGAAGAAGACATCAGGAAGATGGACAAACCTCCCTTGCTCGTGGATTGGGAAATAAATTAGTAAAATGTCCATTCTACCAAAAACTTTGTAACAAATTTAATCATACCAATCAAAATCCCCAAGAGCTTCTCACAGGTTTGGAAAAAAGAATCCTCATTTCATTTGGAAAAACAAAAGACTCCGAATGCCAAAGCAACTCTGGGTGGAAAAGAGCAATAACAGGGGGATCTCTATACCAAACATCAACTAAATACTACGGTATAGTCATAAAACAGCTTAGTACTGGCACAAAAACAGAACCATTGAACCAATGGAGCAAATTTGAAAGATCCAAACCTGAAACACATACATTTTAAGCCATCTCATAATTTGATAAGGAGGCCAAGAAGACCACATTGGAGGAAAGACAGCATCTTCAACAATGGTGTTGGCCAAAACTGGATACCACCTGTAGAAGAATGAAATTAAACCCTACTCTCACCCTGTACAAACCGTCAAATTCAAATGGATCAAAGACCTCAAAGTGAAATTCCCAAACTCTGGAGGTTGATAGAAGAGAAACTTGGTCAGCAGACTACAAGGCGTAGGTGTAGGCAAAGACTTCTTAAATCAGACAGCAGCTGCACAAAGAAATAAGGTCGTCAATTGACAAATGGGATCTCACTAAAACTTCAAAAGCTTCTGTACGTCAAAGGAACAATAAAGGAAGTGAAGAGAAAACCCACAGAATGGGGAGGAAAGTTCACATCAGATACATCTGACAAAGCATAATTTCCAGAATATACCAAGCTACTTTATTCAAAAAACAAGGAAGAAAGAACAAAATAAAATCACTCGAAGATGGAGCAAAGATCTGAACAGAGAACTTCCACAAGAGGAGGAATTAGAGATGGCTGAAGAAACACCTTAAGAAGTGTTTCAACATCACTAATAATAGGAATGCTTAAAAACCACTTAGATAGCCCCCCCCCCCGCAGCCCCGCCGCCCCCCCCCCCCCATCTTACTCCGTAAGCCTGGCCTAAGGATCAAAGAAAAAAATTGATGACAAATGCTGACAAGGGTGTGGGGAAAGGGGAACAACTCATCCATCGTGGTGGGGAATGTAAACTTGTGCAGCCACTATGGAAAACAGTGTGGAGAAACCTTAGAAAAGACTCAAAATGAGCCGCCATTTGACCCAGTCATACAAATCCTGGGCATATACGTCCACATGACTCGTCTTACTGCAAAGATACATCACAGCTATATTTATTTTGCCGCTCTGTTCACAATAGCATAAAACTGGAACCAACCCAAAATGCTCCTCAACAGACAAGTAGATGAGAAAAATGGGGACAGTACACAATGGAATTTCTATGCAGGCGGTAAAGAAAGACCAACATCATGAACCTTTGCAGGTAAATGGATGGAGCCTGAAACATCATGCTTAGTGAAGTAAAACAGTTCAAGAAAAACAAAACGACAAATGGTATCTCTCTTATGTGGACGCTAAATATCAATAACCCAGTTATGAAATATTTCTAGTGGAGAGGGATGCATATTAAAAAAACAATAACAGAAAGATTGCATAAGAAAACTGACTGAGACTGGTGAATCGGGAAAGGGTGGGAGGGGTGGGAGAGGGACACGGGTGTATATTTGATTGAAGCATATTTAATTGACGTGAGTTCAACAAAGTATCCAGTTTTGCCCAGACTCTGTCTAAACAAGGATACAATGGTGTTGTAGACTTAGTAAAAAAGTAAAATATTGTGCATGTGTATTTAAACAACATTGGTTTAAGACTCTGATAAAAACGGTAATGCATCTGAGCATCATCTAATGGTTAGGAGATGTATAAATGGTGATATAAATTGCTGTTGTCCACATTAGCTTTTAAATTAAAAAAAAAAAACTGTATAACAATTACTTTGGGATTGGTATAGTAACATGTTCTCTATAATTTTCCTGTCTGGTAGCAATCTCTTTCACCCTATAAGATGATTTGATTTTAAAAATAAAGTTTGTTTCCCAAATTAATCACATACAGTAACCCAAAAACAGCATGGGTGAACTTAATGAGATCTGTGACTTAATCCAACCATATAGTTTTGTATAATACAACTGCTTTTGTTAGAGAACTCATGGGTCAAAAATAAAAACCTAAAAAAAATAAAAAAGGGGGAACATAGATAGATCACAAAATTTTTTGTCAAAAAAACTTGCAATCCAAATCTAAAACTAACTATGGGAAAGGATTTTGTATGTTCCAACAGGCCAGAGTATCACAACTTAATGGCTGAGAAAGAAAATGCAGCTTTTCAGTGAATAGGATGTACCAGAAATTGCCAGCAGAAGGATTCACTCCTCTGGGCTGAAAGGGAAGAAATGCCTCAGATTGCTGCAGACATCAGGCCCCTCTGGATCCTACTAAGATAAAACAATTTTAATGAATCTAACAAAAGCTTATCTTCTAGGTGCTGCAAAGATTTTAATACAAGAGAATTTATTAAACTCCCCCCCCATACAAATAAGGAGAAATATGATGATGATGAGGTATCCCAGCTGTAGATTGAGCCAGCTGTTATAGAGGTATTCTCTTGAACAACTCGGTAAATATCTATGCTTCTTTATTGACTACTGGACATAGAAACTATGAAAAAGGATTATTCTCATATTCAAGAACAAATATAAATCTAATATTTCTTTATAGCGATGCATTTAAGTCAAATATATGATAATACAGGAAGAGCTCTGCATCAACAATGGGATTATTATACCACAGGAGATGTTGAGCCAGGGGGATCAAACCCCACAAAAGGTAAGGCTCTTGACCTCCAAACTTGGATATGCAGGAAACGAGATGTGTAAGGCCCTGCCGTTTGAAGACCTGATATATACAGGGGAAAGATGTTATGGAAACCCAACTTGCAAGCTATACAGATTGTCTCTGGAAGACCAGAGAGTGGTTAAAACCAAAGTCACCAAACCAATAAAAGCAAATAAGGTTCCCTTGAGTCAAGCAAGATTCCTCGTCAGCACCAGCTACACCATCACTGCCTGAAATACTGTTCAGGCAGTGGCAGCCATATGTTGTATATCCAAATAATTGGCGGTATAGCTCTCTCTCTTGATGGAATTAACCACGGCTGATGCCACAAGCTGCAATCATCTGATTTAGGAGATGTTATAAACCACACGAAGATACTGTCATGTTAACAGAAAAAATGTAATCATGGGATTAACATACCAATCCAAACAATCTGTGTCTATACCAAAGTAACCTACCATAACAATTAGTGAGTGTCTAAATACCTATGATATCTAAATTGCACGTGCTTCAGTAGTAGGCATCGAAAGGCGATATATTAGTACTGTTTAAAATACCTATATATCTTAATTGCAGTGCTTCATTAGGTCGGATGAAAGGTTACTGCCTGGACAAGCTTTGGTATGCCCATGAAAGAAACAGCCTAGAATTGACTAGAGAACAAGAAAAACAGCTCCAGGAAAGTAGAGATAGACTTTTTGCTTCTCATCACACCTGTGCCCCTTTTTGAAGCCTAGGGAACATAACTGCGGAAGAAGGGGGCCTGGTAGAATGTATCGGCGGCGAGTTGTGGTTAATGGTGAAACTATGCAATATAGACTGGACACTTATTTGATCAATTGATTGAACATACAAGCCCCGCCTCCCCCTGCTGGATGGTGGACGCCATGAGCTGTGTGGGTTTGGGCACAACTGCTCAAATTGGTTTTACAAGAAGGATGCTTTGTACTCGAAATTATACTTATGTTTAAAAAAATGAAGAAGAAAAAAAAACAAAAAACAAAAACCCAGAAGAGATGCAGAAAAGTTTACCAGACAGAATGCATGATCTGGGATCATAGGGTGGGGGGGGGGTAAGGGAAGAGGGATATATGCCTGGAACTGAATTGGAAAATGATGTAATGAAATACATAAAGCATCCAATAAAAAGAAGAAAAAAAAGTGATGTTTGATTTGCATTTCGTATAATTATTTTAGTGATGTTTGACACACTTCTAGAAGGTGTTTTTCACCATCCCAATTCCTCTTGTGAAGTCTCGTTTAGCTCTTTGCTCCAACTATTGAGTGGGTCATTTGATTTTCCTTTCTTCGTTGTTTTTTGAGGTATTTATAAATATTCTGGAAATAATGACTTTGTCAATGATTTTCTGCATTAGTGAAGGTTTCCTCCCACTCTATTGGATTTTCTCTTAATTTCCTGATCTGTTGCGCTTTGATGTACAGAAGCTTTTAGTTTAATGATGTCCATTTGTCAATTGGTCCACCTTATTCTTGCGCAGTTGTTGCTGTTATTTAGGAGTGTCTTTTCCTACTCCTAGATGTGTAGTCTGCTTCCAACTTTTTTCTTTCTATCGTCTTAGAGTTTGGCGTTTCACGTTGAGTCTTTGATCCATCTGGAGTTGACTTTTACAGGGCGAGAGATAGGGGTTTAATTTATTCTTCTAACAGGTGGATACAGTTTTGTGCCAAACACCACTTGCTGCAAGATGTCTGTCTTTTTTCTTCCTATTGTGTTCTTCTTGGGCCCCCCTGTAAATAATTGAGATGCTGAAATTAGTGCTCAGTTTTGCATCCGCGGTTTGTTCCATTGGTCACCCATCTGTTTGTGTGGCACCAACATTCATATATGATTCCTGCAGAGGTCCCAGGAAAAGGGCCATAATTCCTGGAATTGGAGTTATAGAGCTGTGGCCCTTCAAATACGGTGCGTAACTGAACCTACGTAACTCTCCAAGAAAACAGCAAGTGCTCTTAACTATTAAGCCATCTCTCCCAGTGAACCTAGACTCATTTGTAAGTAATGTATTTTACTGGAACAAGTTTCATCAGCTGCTAATACAATACTCTTATCTAAAATAGTTTACCCAAAAAGTGGGCATTCAATGATGAAACAACACATATTATACTATATATATCATATATATATATATATATATATATATATTCCAGTTCCCTAAGATTACCACACCAGTAGCTATTATTGGTATTTTTGGATCATAGTGAAACTTTAGATATGTGTGTTTCAATTGGAAAATTCCATTGTGGTTAGGAAGCTACTAGGAGGTCATAGGAAAGGGGAAGCTTCATGGACGGGAAGAGAGAATGAAGTGATATAAGAGGAAAAGGGGAATAATGAAATAGGAAGTGATAAATGGGATGGAGAATGGGAGGGAGGATAAAGAGGGAGTATGTGGAGAGACAACTAACATTAAAGGCCTTTTGAAAAATTCATTTAAAAATCTACTAATACAGAAGCTTTAAAATGTATGAATATATATTTTACAAAAAGAGTTTAAATGGAGTTACCATGCACCGGGGGAGAAGGTGGACATTTCTGCAACTAGACACCATAGGCTAGAAAATATAAAAGCTCGATGCCAGAATTAGACTCTGTCTTTTGGGACTGTTAACCACGGTGATCTCATAGAACCACACAAAATAATGGTTATTGCCCTTACTCTTGGTTACCTGTAAGTAACGTGATGGTCAGATCCTAACCAAGAGGAATCAAGCTGGTACTGATCTCAAAATTTCATCTCTATTTTCTAGTTTTCATAGTTCTGGAAGGTGCTATGCATCCTACTAGAACTGAAAGGAACTCATCATCGGTCGGCTGGCGGGCCACCTCGGCAGGTGCCATCTGATGCTAGGACCATAGAGAGGAGCTTCGTGCGTGGATAGAAGGTCAGCCAGGGGTGCACACTACCTGTGCCCAGCCCCCAAGGCCAGTCTGTGCTCTCCAGGCAGTCGGTTGGCAGTCCACCTCGGCAGGTGCCATCCAATGCTAGGACCATAGAGAGGAGCTGGGTACATTAATAGAAGTTCAGCCAGGGGTGCACACTATCTGTGCCCAGCTGCCCAGGTGAGGACCGGTTCATGGGTTAAAGGATTCAACTCCCAATCCCCACACATCCCCCAAACCCGGCTCAAGCTACTGATACTGAGGTGGAAAGTGTAAACTGCTGGTGCTGCGGTTTAAAGCTGTTGGGAGGATACAGCAGTGTCAGTGATTGAAGGCTGTATAGCCAAAACTGAGGAAGAAACCAACAGGAAGCAAACTGAGTGACCAACCAATTCCCCATATTAACATTTGAGATTAGCAACAGAAGGCAAACAAATAAACAAAGGGGGGAAAACAACAACAACAACAACAAAAATACACATGCCAAAAACACAATGGAAAAACAACAATATGGGAAAAGCTCAAAATAAATCCCCACAGAACTCATCCACTCCTGTAGAAGATCCCAACAATGAGATCTTCCTAGAAGGGAACCAAGATACCAACCTTAGAAGAACAATTGTAGACATATTCAAAGGCTATAAAGAACAAATCAGAGAACTAAAGAGAGAGAATGAAAAACTCAAGAAAAATTAGAAGGAAAGAATGATAAACTCCGGAAGGAACTAAAAGGAGAGACTGATAAACTCAGAAAAGAACTAGAGGAAAATAAATACAAACTCCAAAAAGAACTAGAGGGAGAGAATGACAAATTCCAGAAGGAAGTGGAAATATTGAAAAGATCTCAGGCTGAAAGGAAAAAAGAAACTGACCAGCAAAGCAAAGAGCTACAAGAAAAGAATGAAAAGCTCCAAAGGGAAGTGGATATACTGAAGAAATCACAGGATGAAATAAAAAAGGAAATTGAACATTCATCCAATAAGCAGGAAAGGATGGGAAAAGCCTTAAAAACAGAATGGAAGAAGCAGAAAAAAGAATGTCATACCTACATGATAACACAGCGTGGCTAGAAACCTCAAGTAAAGATTATGAAAAAATTTAAAAAACACAAGAGTCAAACAACCAGGAAATGCAGGACACCATGTAAAGACCAAACCTCTACATCATAGGGATAGGGGAAGGAGAAGAATCCCAAGAGAATGGTATTGATCAGATCTTCAACAGAATAATAGAAGAAAATTTCTCCAAACTGAAAAAAGACAAACTCATGGAAATACAAGAAGCACATAGAACACCAAATAGACAAGATCAGAAAAGAAATTCCCCATGTCATATCATAGTTAAAACACTAGATGCTCAAAACAAGGACAAAATACTGAAAGCCACAAGAGAAAAACAACAAGATATGTATAAGGAGAAACCCATCAGAATCACACCTGACTTCTTAGTGCAAACAATGAAAGCCAGAAGAACATGGACCAAAGTACTCCCAGTACTAAATGACTTTAGATGCCAACCGAGATTACTATACCCAGCAAAAATATCAATCATATTTGAAGGAGAATGAAAAAATCTTTCAGGACATAAACAAAATGAAAGAACACATCTCAAAAAAAAAAAACACTTCAGAAAATACTTGAAGCAATTCAAAGAACAGAGGGAAGGAGTAACTATCCTTAATCAACCCAAGAGAGAAATTACCAAAAGTATAACAGAATAAATAAATACCTAGACCAAGAATGCAAACGAAAAATAAGTTGAAAGGAAATAACACACATCTCTCAATAATAACCTTAAATATTAATGGTCTAAACTCCCCAATGAAAAGACATAGACTTGGAGAATAGATTAGGAAACAGAATTCATCTATATGCTGCCTTCATGAAACCCATTTCACCCTCAAGGACAGACAGCACCTTAGAGTGAAAGGATGGAAAAAATATTCCAAGCAAACGGTCCCAAAAAGCAAGCAGGAGTGGGTATTCTAATATCAGACAAAATAGATTTCAGAGTAAAATTAATCAGAAAAGACAAAGAGGGCCATTATATTCTTATTAATGAAACAATTAACCAAGTAGGTCTCACAATTCTAAATATTTATGCACCAAATTCTGGTGCAACACACGTTATAAACACAATCCTTCAGGACCTCAAGACACAGATCAATCCCAGTAGGCTAATAGTGGGGGACTTCAATACCCCACTGAGCCACCTGGATAGGTCAACTGGACAAAAAATAAACAGAGAGACATCAGAACTGAACAACACAATACACCAAATGGACCTCACAGATATCTACAGAATTTTCGATCCAAACACCTGAGAATATACTTTCTACTCCGCACTCTATGCTCCATGGAACATTTTCCAAAATTGACCACATATTGGGACACAAAAGAAACCTCAAAAAATACAAAAGGATTGAAATTATTCCATGCATTCTATCAGACCACAGTGCAATAAAGCTCAATATTAACACCTGGGTAAGCCCTACTAACTATAAGAACACGTGGAGACTAAGCAACACATTCCGGAACAATGAAATAAAAGCATTCCTGGAACTAAACGAAAATGTCAACAAAACACAACAAAACCTGTGGGATACATTAAAGTCAGTCCTAAGAGGGAAATTTATAGCCCTAAGTGCCCACATTAGAAAAAAAAAAACACAAAAAACAGAAAGAGGACAAGTAATCGATCTAACACTGCAGCTAAAAACACTTTAAATACAACCAAAAATGAATGCTAAACCCAACAGACAGGAAGAAAAAATAAAAATCAGAGAAGAAATCAATGAAATAGAAACAAAGAAAACAGTACAAAAAAATCAATGAATCCAAAAGCTGGTTCTTTGAAAAGATAAACAGAATAGACAAACCTCTAGACCTGTTAATCAAAAGAAAGAAAGAGCAACTCCAAATCAATAGCATTTGTGATCAAAGGGGAAACATCACAACAGATAAAGAAAAGATACAGAAAATCATACAAGAATACTTCAAAAACCCATACTCTACTAACTTTGAAATCCTAAGAGAAATGGATGAATATCTGAAATCCTGTGATTCGCCAAAGCTTAACCAAGAAGAGATTGACAGCTTAAACAGACCTATAACACTAGAGGAAATTGAAGATATAGTAAAAAGCCTCCCAACTAAGTAAAGCCCAGGCCCAGATGACTTCACAGCAGAATTCTATAAAACATTTAAAGAGGTCATACAGCCATTATTCCTCGAACTTTTCAGAAGGATACAGACAGAGGGAAATAGCCCCGATTCCTTCTATGAAGCCAGCATCACTCTAATTTCAAAACCAGGAAAAGAAACAAACAAGAAGCCGGGCGTGGTGGCACATGCCTTTAATCCTAGCACTTGGGAGGCAGAGGCAGGTGGATCAAGTCCAGCCTGGTCTACAGAGCAAGTTCCACAACAGCTGGGGCTACAGGGAGACCCTGTCTCAAAAAGACCAAAAAAAAAAACAAACAATAAAGAAAACTATAAACCGATGTCATTGATGAACACAGATACAAAAATTCTCAAAAAAATACTTGCAAATCTCATACAGGCCCATATCAAAAACATCATCCATCACGACCAGGTTGGATTCATACCACAGATGCAGGGATGTTTCAACATACATAAATCAATAAATATCAAAAAACACATAAATGGACTTAAAGACAACAAACACAATCATCTCAATTGATACAGAATATTGCAAAAAATCCAGCACCCCTTCATGCTTAAAGACTTAGAGGGAATTGGACTGGAGGAATCATTCCTCAATGTAATAAAAGCCATATACAAGAAACACACAGACAACATCATCCTAAATGGAGAAAAGTTGGAAACAGTCCCCTGAAAGGCAGGAACATGACAAGGCTGTCCACTATTGCCACTCCTCTTCAATATAGTGTTTGAAATGCTCGCTAGGGCTAAGGCAAGAAAGCAAAATTGAAGGAGTACTAACTGGAAAAGAGGAAGTAAAACTGTCCCTTTTTGCAGATGATATGATAGTTTACCTAAGGGATGCTAAAAACTCCACCAGAAAACTCTTAGAAACAATCAAAATTTTCAGTAAAGTGGTGGGATACAAAATAAACCTAGAAAAATCAGGAACCATCCTTTACACCAACAATAAGCAACTGGAGAATGAATATAAGGAGACCTTCCCAATCACAATAGCCTCAAAAAAATAAAATACCTAGGAATACCTAACCAAAGACACCAAAGACTTCTACAACAAAAATTTTAAAACCCTGAAGAAGGAGATTGAAAATGACATCAAAGATCGAAAGACCTCCCATGCTCATGGATTGGAAAAAATTAATATAGTAAAAGTGTCCATTATACCCAAATTAATATACAGATTCAATGCAATCCCAAATCCCCATGAGCTTTGTCTCAGACTTTGAAAAAAAATCCTTAAATTCATATGGAAAAACAAAAGATCCAGAATAGCTAAAGCAACCCTGAGTGAAAAGTGCAATACAGGGTGCATTACATTACCAGACTTCAAGCTATATTACAGGGCTATAGTCATAAAGACAGCCTGGTACTGGCAAAAAAAGCAGAACCATTGACCAATGGAACAAAATTGAAGATCCAAAATTTAGCTCATATAACTTCAGCCACCTCATATTTGACAAAGGGGCCAAAAAAGCTCAATGGAGGAAAGAGAATCTTCAGCAAATGGTGTTGGCAAAACTGGATCACCATTTGTAGAAGAACAAACTTAAACCCCTACCTCTCACCCTGTACAAAAATCAACTCCAAGTGGATCAAAGATCTCAACCTAAAACCTGAAACCCTGAAGGTGATAGAAGAAAAAGTCAGCAGCAACCTACAAGACATAGGTGTAGGATAAGACTTTCTGAATCAAACAGCAGCTGCACAGGAAATAAGGACAGCAGCTGACAAGTGGGACCTCATCAAGCTCAAAATCTTTTGTACAACAAAAGAAACAATTAAGGAAGTGAAGAGAAAACCCACAGAGTGGGAGGAAACCTTTACCACTGATACATCAGAAAAAGCATTAACATCCAGAATATATAAGCTACTTAAAAAACAAAGAAGAAAACAAATGACCCACTCAAAAGATGGAGTAAAGAGCTGAACAGAGACTTCACCAATAAGGAAGTAAAGGTGGCTGAGAAACATCTTAAAATGTGTTCAACATCATTAATAATTAAGGAAATGCAAATTAAAACCACACCAACGTATCATCTTTCTCCAGTAAGACTAGCCAAAATCAAGAAAACAAAAGACACCAAATGCTGGAGAGGTTGTGTGGAAAGAGGAACACTCATCCACTGCTAGTGGGAATGTAATCTGGTACAACCACTGTGGAAAGCAATGTGGAGAACCCTTAAAAAACTCAAAATGAACCTACCACCAGAACCAGCCATACCACTCTTGGGTATATACTCACAAGACGCATCGTACTGCAAAGATACATGCACAGCTGTTTATTACAGCTCTCTTCACAATAGCAAAGAGCTGGAACCAACCCAAATGCCCCTCAACTGATGACTGGATAACAAAAATGTGGAATATCTACACAATGGAGTTCTATGCAGCAGTAAAGAAAGAGGACATCATGAGCTTTGCTGGTAAATGGATGGAACTTGAAGCAATTATACTAAGTGAAGTAACCCAGTCCCAGAAAAAAAAAAAAAAGGCAAATGGTCTCCCTCATTTTGGATGCTAACACCAAATCCCCAGTTGGCAGGCAAACTGAGCATCTTCATTATTATATTTCATTGTACCTGAAAGCGACTGTGTTATTACAATGTGAATCTATAAATGGGCTCTAGAATTGTACTACTACTTACACTCACACATTGTAATAACCATATATAGATGGAGGATATATAGTCACATTCTAAAAAAAGAATGTAATTTAAAGAAAAATGAATATAATATTTTATAATGGTATATACATTTGTTTTTTTTTTTTGAGGAAAATGTTTATACTTTATTTATTTATTGTTTTTTTGTTTTATTTCTTTAGTTTTTTTTTAGAGTCCAATTTATGTGAAATTTTTATTTTTTTTTTTTTAATTCATTTTTAGTGATGCTTTGTGCATTTCTCCCCTTTTTTCCAATTCATTACCGGCGTATTTCCCTTTCCCTCCCCGCCCCACCCCCCATCCCAGATCATGCATTCCGCATAACTGTCCTGCACTCTTTCTCGCATTTTTTTTTTTCATTTTTCTTTAAATTACTGCTGAGAAACTCATGGTATTTCTGTTAAGGAAATGCATTATAGTAAGGACCTGTCATATTTTTCATGTATAATGGGGACTCATATCTATTATATTTTGAGAAGTGCCATTGATGTCTTTCCATATTTACTCCCTTTATCCATTAGTGTGAGAAACAAGTACCTGATTTTTGCTTTTTTTATTTTACCTGACCATTAAAGCTTAGATATTTTAAAAAAATACCCGAGAACTTGTTTAATCACCACATTGTGAATGAAATATTTCCAATCATTTCTAAATATTTGTCATTATTGTGTACTAATGTATGTAATAAATAGAAATAATAAAATTAGCTATTGGTGTTTACTCTAGGATTGGCATCACATTTGCACAGCTGATATAACCATCATGTGTTCACGAAGTGCCCAACAGAATATTCTGCAGAGTTGCTGAAACATTATTAGAGGGTAGTAAGAAGCAGAATATACTTATTAAATGAACTTCACGAAAATCTTGCAAATGATTTTTTATAAAATCAAAAAGTACAATTAATGCTTCTAAACAAATTTATAATCTGAGTGTGCTTTTTCTTAATTTATGTTTGAATGATAAATCTTAGTTTCTAAAACTTTGATACCTGATCTAATACTGATGTGGAGTCTTATCAAGTACATTTAATATGAGCTTGTATTTATAAATACTAATTATCTTTCTTTACCATTATGTTCTCACATTAATTTGCACTTTGCTATTCCTAATTCTATGAATCCTATTTGGCTTCTCACTGATCATCAGTGTTAGAAGACTTTTCTCAGAATGATACTGCTGAGACCTGCAAATACACATTTTAAGTGTTCTTGACAAATACAGAGAGAGAGAGAGAGAGAGAGAGAAGAATGTGATGTTACATATGCTATCTTAATGTGACTATTTTGTACCAATTCACACCTATGTCAATGTAGCCCTTGTACTTGATAATTTTTAGAGCTTTATTTGTCAATTAAAAGTAAAATATTTGAAGCTGTTATGATAGAGTAATTCTGAATTCAGGCTTAATTTAATTGTGCATTGAAGAAATTATAATTGAAGAAAGTATAATAAGCAGAATCAATATTGTAGTTTTCTATTAAAGTCAATAAAATTAATTGACAAAAAAAATAAAAAAAATAAAAAAAGAATGTAAAGTTACACGTCTTTATACCTGCATGCAAATTTACTGTTAAAATGTGAATCTCTAAATGTGTTTAGGAATCAACCTATAGTTTATGTTCAAAATTTTTAATTTTGACTTACGTGTGGAGTGTACATATGTATATTTTGGAATAGTATAAAAAATTAAAAAAAAAAAAGAAATCGGGATCAAATCATAGCAGTAAATCTCAGCCAAGACTGTCACAGTGGTAAGTATCATTTTGTGAAAATTCTTAATGTCCCATGTGTCCTGATTTAGTCTTGGAAAAAATGATCTTTATAGAATAGACGGACTTGATTAAAAAGTAAGTGCAGCACAGCTTTCATTCTGATTTGCTGCTAACAGCTGAGTATTTACATGTCTTCCTATCACCTTTTTTTTTGCATTTCCATTGAGACTCAGTTACATGGCACATGTTATTTCTCCCCACACCTATTAAAAATCTGCTGAAATATATGTTTGCTTCACATTTCTCATCCAACGGTCAGCAAGTGAATTCTGGTTTGAACTCCCTTTAGAACAGACTTTTCTCTGAAGGGCTGATGATTAGTTTCACAATGGATGGCCTCCTTAAGGCATTGGGAATGATTGTTCTTTTTTGTATCATCTTAGTGTTTTAGCTTTTCATTTCTCTCATTACAAAGTAACTATATACATTGCAGAAATTTAATTTGTGAAGTCTATTGCTTGTTAACAAATTAACTGAGAATGTAGTGGCTTTCGGCAGCAATGACATGGTCTTAATTTTTGTAGGTCAAGCAGTGAGATTCAGCTAGGAAGCAAATGTAATTATTTATTTACTTCTTAGAGATCATGATTTTGATACATATGTAATGGTTGTATAGGCATATGTTGGAGCACTACAAAGGGGAGCGAACAACAATAACATAAAGACTGGATCAAAGAACTGACTGATGCAGTTAAATTCTACCCCACACAACAAGCCTCTGCAGTGAAAAACTTTGGAAAGTTTTTCCAAAAACTGAGAGAAAGATGCAAAACTTGTATGGCAGAATTCATGAACTGGGGTGGGGGGGAGGACAGGGGAATGTATCTAAATTTGACTGAAAGATAATGTATGAAATGCACAAATCATCAATAAAAGTATTTAAAAAAATTTTATTAATTTTATTTATTTCTGTATGTGTATGAATGTACTGTCTGCATGCAAGTTTGTGCACCCGTGTCGTGCAATGCCGCGGAGGTCAGAAGAGGGTGTCGGATTCCCCTGGAACTGGAGTTCTCCTGGAATTGGAGTATTCGGACGATTCTCGGCCACCATGTGGGTGCTGGGGATCGAACCTGGGTCCTCTGTAAGAGCGGTCGGCGCTCTTAACCGCTAGGCCATCTCTCCAGCCCCAAAAGTATTTTTTTTACAAAAGAGTACTAGCTGCTCTTGCAGAGAACTTGGGCTTGATTCCCAGCACCCACATGGTGGCTGACAACTCCGGAGTTCCAGGGAAATCCAATGCCTTCTTCTGACTTCCTTGGGCACTGCATGACACAGGTACCCTTATATACATGCAGGTAATACACTCATACATATACAATAAAAAATAAAATAATTGTTAAAAGCTCCAAAAAAAAAGGAAATCATCAGCCTTGTTTAATTGTTAACTACAATAACAATTGGCTTGCAAGATACACACATTAATCGAATAGTACCATGAGTTTTGTGGAAGTAACCAAGCACATTCTGATAGGATTTAAGGCCTGTTTTACAAAATGAAGCCCATTATTGGCACTGATATCAGGCCTAGCAACCTGTGGTTAGACAGATCGTAAGCCATAGGGAAGAACCTATTATTTTTTTCTTTTATTTTTTTAGTAAATGGATATAATATTAAGCCAATTACTAATGGCTCATTGCTATGTCCATTGATTAGTGTATACCTTAGCTCTCATCGGAGAAGTTTCTTCTTGTAGCAAGTGGAGTTTAATATAGAGATCAACAACAGGTAAACATGCAGAGAATAAGAGACTGGAATGTGCTGAGTTCTAAATGGGACACCTATATTATACCCTCTCCTCCCAAGGCTCAACAGTCATTGCAGAGTAGGTGGCACACAGATTACAAGAGTTAGAGGTGGTTGGTGATTGCAAGGAAACTTTTCCAGACAGAAAGACATTGACTCATATGAATTTACAGCCATCATGCCATCACACATAAGTCCTACATAAGCTCAAGAGGGACTATTTCCCAGCATTAAAACAGGAGAGGTGGATAAGAAGGTCCAATATTAACAGAGGAGCTACTAGGAACTGGTAGCTGCTGGTAAAGGGAGACTCAGTTTTCGTTAAGGATGTGATGTTGGGTAGGTTGACCAGATTACAGTGGATATCACCATTGCCCCCCCCGAACCCCCCACAAATCTTGGAGATACAAATTTGACTCAATAATTCTTAAATTATACAGGACATGAAATTGGAAAGATAGTAATAAAGATGGTAGTGAAGATCCGGATGGGGGTCTGAATATTATCAAAATACTTTAAATGAAATTCTTAAAAATCAATAAAATTTCTCTTTTAAAAGAGAAATCTTATGAAGAATTGATGAAAGCACTGACTTTTATTGCAAAAATGAAAACGTTTTCTTTTCTATGAATGGATGTCTGCTCCCTTTTTGTTTGAGCTGAACCTCGCCCAGTTCTCTTACACAGAGTTTTCCTATTAGATTCAACACTATCCTTTACCATCACAAATGTGTAGATGTTTTTTCCACAGTTATTTCTTAGAACTTCTTAAGATTTTCCTCTATGTAAGAGAAAAGTTATGATAGTAAAGATTTGCAGAAATTTAGAATTTTGTGATTTGAATAAAATAATATGACAGTCTTTTGCTCAATTTACTAAATGAGCACTGGATTTAATAATTTAAAACAGATTTCAGATGAGACGTAATTATTTCCTGAGACCAAGTTTTTAGACGGAGAACAGTTGAAGCAAAGTGTTAGAAGGAAGGATTTGACATACAAATTCTATACATAAAATTTTATTTTAAAACAACAGTCAGCAATATATATACATATATATATATATATATATATATATATATATGAAGAATGACTAAATACAAGTTTCATTTATAATATAGAAATATTGGAAAATTCCCTGTAGCTGAATTTTTATTATGTAAATTATGAGATTAATATGCTGCAGCCTTACTACAGACTTAAAAATCGTGCTGGAGAATTGTATTTACTAATATAGGAAATGCTCATATTATTAAAATAAAAACAAGTTGAAATACAGTATGCAGAATATAATCTGAATTCCACAGAAAATGTGCCTGTATATGTAAGCACATGTTTTAAATGCTTAAAATGAAAACAGTCAAATTATTTGTTAACCTAACCAAATGTTAATGGATTTATCTCTGGGTTTGAGTGATAGTATTAAATGTGATTTTAATTCTATTTTATGTTTGTGTTTTTTCAATGCTATGGTTTATTGTGCTTAGGTTTTATTTCTCCATTTTACTTTCCCTTCTTTGATATTTTGGATTGAAAACAGAGTCCTGTGCATGCAAGGCTAGTTCCACTGAGTCAAATTACCAGCACCTACATTATTTAACTTACCTTTGTTATAAGCAAACAATTATTATATTATTAACTAAATGTATATGAAGCAAAAATGCACCACTTGCCCATTGACACTTAAGACATATCAAATGGATAAGTAGGCATGTTTTCCCACCATGTCTATTTGCACACAGCTATTTCAATCTGAATATTTTAAATATGACATTTAAACTTCTGTACATAAACTTCTTGACTAAAATTGGTTTGTTGGACATTTGTTTGATCACAAGAAAGAAATTGATCATATGAGTATTCAGTCTTATTATTGCCTGCACCACAAACTCTTTTTCACATATAGTAAGTCACTACTGGATATGAGTATTCTTTTTTAATTTATTTTTTATTCATTTTTTTTTTGTATTTTATACATCATTTTTCAGTTCAGGCATACTCCCCTTCCCCCCACCCCACCCCACCCCATCCCAGATCATGCATTCTGCCATGACTGCCCTGCATCTTTCTCTCAGTCTTTTTTTATATTTAGAAATTCACATTTTATTATATTACCCTAAAATATGGATACATACTCTCCACCCATATGCAGTAATTACAGAGTCTGAAAATAATTGGTAGGTGGATTCTAGAGCCCATTTAGAGATTCACATTATGACAACATAGTTGTTTTCAGATAAACAGAAATATAACCATAATGTCATTCAGGTTGCCTTTCGTCTGGGGGATTTGGTGTTAGCATCAGCAAATGAGGGAAACCGTTATCCATTTGTCTTTCTGGGACTGTGTTACTTCACTCAGCATAATGGTTTTGAGCTCCATCCATTTACCTGCAACATTCATAATGCCCTCTTTCTTGACTGCTGAATAGTACTCCATTGTGGAGATGTACCACATTTTTGTCATCCAATCATCTGTTGAGGGGCATTTGGGTTGGGTCCAGCACTTCGCTATTGTGAAGAGAGCTGAAATAAACATGAATGTGTATGTATCTTTGCAGTAGGATGAGTCTCTGGGGTATATACCCAGGAGTGGTAAGACGGGGTCCAGGAGTGGTAAGACGGGGTCAGGTGGTAGGCTCATTCCGAGTCTTTTAAGGGTTTTCCACACTGCTTTCCATAGTGGTTGTACAAGTTTACATTCCCACCAGCAGTGGATGAGTGTTACCATTTCCCCACAACCCTTCCAGCATCTGTTGTCTTTTGTTTTCTTGATCTTAGCTAGCTGTACTAGAGTGAGATTATATCTGATAGTATTCTTGATTGATAAAAGTTTGCATTTCTTAAATGACGACTTAGATATAAATCAAAGAACTTGCAAACTTTAGGATGAATCTTAACGCAGATTTCAGTACCATCCTTATAGCAGAATGAGCAGCTGTGCCATTAATTTCCACATATTACTTGACATATTTTGTCATGAATTAGCCATTTCTTTTTGTTAACATGAACTATTTATCTCATTAGACTCTGAATCCAAATTTTAAGACATCGGCAAAATTAAAAGTGAATATAAGTCAGTTTTAATATCCAGGCTCTTTAAATGAGTAAAAGTCTATAAATATTTAAGGAATCCTGCAATCTAACAATAGGAATGCCCCCACTTTTTTCTGAGTACAGTGCTAAAAAAGTTGGGGATAAAAGTGGACTGTCAGAAACAAAAGACCCTGAATAACCAAAGCAACCCTGAGTGAAAAGAGCAATACACGGGGGGGCTCTATACCATACTTTAAAATATAGTACAGGGTTATAGTCATAAAACAGCCTGGAACTGGCACAAAAACATACCTGTGAACCAAGGGAACAAAACCGAAGGTCCAAATGAGCACATTCAATTTCAGCCACCTCATATTTGACAAGGGGGCCAAAAAGACTCAGTGGAGGAAAGACAGCATCTTCAGCAAATGGTTTTCGCAAAACTGGATCACCACTTGTAGGAGAATAAAATTAAACCCCTACCTCTCACCCTCTACAAAAATCAACTCCAAATGGATCAAAGACCTCATCGTGAAATCCAAAACTCTGAAGGTAATAGAAGAAAAAGTTGGCAGCAATCTACAAGACATAGGCATAGGAAAAGACTTTCTAAATCAGACAGCAGCTGCACAGGAAATAAGGTCGACAGTTGACAAGTGGGACCTTATAAAATTAAAAAGCTTCTGTACAGCAAAAGAAACAGTCAAGGAAGTGAAGAGAAAACCCACAGAGTAGGAAGAAACCTTCACTGTGGATATATCTGAAAGAGCACTAACTTCCAGAAGATAAAAACTACTTAAAAAACAAACAAATAAGAAGACAAATGATTCAAAAAGATGGAGTAAAGAGCTGAACAAAGACTTCACAAGTGAGGAAAGAAAGATGGCAGAAAAACATCTTTAGAAGTGTTCTACATCGCTAATAATTAAGGAAATGCAAAACAAAACCAATTTAAGATATCATCTCACTCTGATAAGGCTGGCTAGGATCAAGAAAACAAATGATACCAAATGCTTGAGAACTTGTGGGGAAATGGGAACACTCATCTACTGCTGGTGGGAATACACACTTGTATAACCATTATTGAAAGCAGTGTGGAGAACCCTTAAAAGACTCAAAAATGAGCCTACCATCTGACCCAGCCATACCACTTCTGGGCATATACCCACAAGACTCATCCTACCATAAAGATACATGTATAGTTGTGTTTATTGCAGCTCTCTTCACAATAGTGAAGAGCTGGAAGCAACCCAAGTACCCGTTCAACCAACGATGAGTGGATAGAGAAAATGTGGCACATCTACACAATGGAGTTCTATGCAGCAGTAAAGAAAGATGATATCATGAAATTTGCAGGTAAATGGATGGAACTAGAATATATTGTGTTAAGTGAAGTAACACAGTACCAGAAAAAAAAGATGAATGGCATCCCTCCTCTGTGGATGCTAGTACCAAGTATCTAGTTGTAAGGCAAACTGAGTAACATTAATGTTATATTCCTCACCAACTGCACACAAATGGGCTCTTATATTATGAATCTCTAGACAGGTTCTAGAACTAACCTACCATTTACTTTCAGACTATGGATTTTGGTATATAATGATGGGCAGGTATACATATTTTAGAGTAACAAAGTTAAAATGGAAAAAGGTGAATCAAGAAATATGATATGGAAATAACACACAGTTTGTTTTCAAAAGATACAATTTTATTATAGGTGCAATATATCAGGCTGGCATAACTTAGCCTTTCTGGGTGCTTAATGACCATTCATTGTTTTTCTAGGACTGTGATAATTCTCTTAACATAATTGACAATCACATTCATGAACAGAATGTACGGTGATTATATTCATGCCTATTATCTGAATTTGCTGACCCACTTAGTGCCACTCTCTATCTCTCTCTCTCTCTCGCGCTCATCCTCTCTCGTCTTATTCTCTAATACTCTCGTTCATTCTTCTTCTCTCCTCTCTCTCCTCCGTCTTTCTCCATCAAAGGATAACACTCCCCGACTATTTCCTTATTTCTCCCTTTTAAGAAATCTTTTTGGACTCTTAATCATATCTTAAAATTGCCTCCTCTTCTGTTGTTCTCCGATTGAATCGTGAGAAAGGCGATAATCTGATTCCTCATATTACATAAGTAGTGCTGATGAGCAAGCAATCAGTGCACTTATTTGACCTCAGAATGTTTACTGGTTAAGTGATCTCGTGCAATCGTAACAAACTGACCTCTCCACAAAAACGGTTTGGCAGGATAAAAATGTTTTAATCTACATGGAAGTTTAACAAAACTCAAATAACATAAGTCTGCTAGCCTTACTAAGTATTAGGTACCAAAATGAGTGAAAAGACTGAGATAGCTTTTAGATGAAATAATTCCATTCACAAAGCCTAAAAATTGTCATAATATTACTTAATATATATAATAATATATCATAACCTAAAAATATATTAATAAGTGTAGATCATATCTAGCCAAGGAATTTAAAAACCTGTATAATAAGGCCAGGTATAGTGGCACACACCTTTAATCCTAGCACTTGGGAGGCAGAGGGAGGCAGATCTCTGTGAGTTCAAGGCCAGCCTAGTCTACAGAGTGAGTTCCAGGACAGCCAGAGCTACAGCGAGACTGTGTCTCAAAACAAACAAACAAAAATAAATAAATTTTAAAAGATATGTATAATAAAACCCATAAGATATTCAAGAAAGAAATTGCAGAAAACACTGGAAGATGGAAAGACCTCTCATGCTCATGGAATGGTAAGATCAATAATGTGAAAATGGCCACCCTACCAAAAAACAATCTACAAATTCAATATAATTTTATCAAAATTCCAAGGTAATTTTTCATGGAAATTGAAACAAAATCTTATAATTCATATGGGATTATCAAAAGCCCAGGGAAGCCAAAACAATCCCTAACAATCAAAACACTGCTATAACTTTCATCATCTTGGGTTTCAAATTATACTATAGATTTACAGTAGTAAAAATAACATGGTTCTGTTATAAAAATGCACATTGATTAATGGAATAGAATCAAAGGCCAAGCTTTAAGTACATGTAACTACATGTACCTGAAAAGCACCTTTAAGAAATGGCAAGACTACCTCTTCACTTGACTGTTGGTGTCCGTTTCTGTACAGAGGATTTGTAGTTTCATGAAGTCTTATTTTTTAGTTTTTGGTCTTAATGCCTATGTTATCTGGGGCCTATTCTCAAAATCATTTTCTGTACCTATGACTTCCAGCGTAGTCCCTAATTTTCTTCTATCTGATTCAGGTATATGTTGAAGTCCTTGATTCATTTAGAGTTGACTTTTTGCCTGGTGAGAGACAGGGATCTGGTTTCTTTCTTCTACATGTAGCTATCCAGTATAAACAGAACATGCCATTTTTTTTCTCCAATGAATATTTTTGTTTTGCTTTTTTTTTAAGTAAAAAATCAGGTGGGTTTTGATGCATGGACTTAAATATGGGTCTTCAGTTCTAGTCCGTTGATAATATGTCTGTGAGTGTCACGGGTCTCTGTTGGAGTCTTTGGATTTTTTTCTTTATCATGTACTTCTCCTTGGTTTTAAACATATGTGTTGTTTGGTCGTTTCTTGAAAAAGATATCTGGGTGGCACAGTTTTGAAATGTTGTGTAGCTGGCATGATTTTATTATATCTTTGACTAGACTGATAATTTATAAATATAAAAGCCTAGGTTGATAGCAATTTTGTGTCATGTTTAAGTTAATAAGCCATTGTCTTCCAGTTTTGGTGCTGCTGAGAGGTCTGATACATTTGAGATCTGACCCTTTGTGTGAAGTATATTCAGATCTTTATAAAACACCTCTAATCTTCTAAAATGTATGTTAGTTTGTTCACTGAGGGTATTTTTATCTACTGTTCTAAGTGTTTAGCACTTTCAATATCATTTGAACCTGGAAAGTTTTACCGAAAATTTTAAATTAGTTTCTTCATTCTGTATTCTACATTTTGTCTTTCTGCAAGCCTTAATATTTGAGTTTTGTGTCTCTTGGATTGGTCTTCAATATTAACTCTCTCTTCTCTCCTATTTCTATTTCTTTATTTCTTACTCTTTTTTGTAATCTCTCTCAATGATACAAGTTTTTAAAGAAAATTAATTATTTTATTTTATTTTATTTTATTTTATGTGTATGAATGTACTGCTTGTGTGGCTGTAATCTGCATAAAATGGAACCTGAGTCCTCTGCAAGAACACCCAATGTTCTAAACCACTGAGCCATCTCTTTAGCCCAAAATGTAATCTTTCCAATGTTGTTATTTAGGTATTTCCTTTATGACAGATTTCTTATTTTCAAGAGAAATTTATTATTCTTTCAATTTTCCTTTTTATTTTTTGGAAAAGTGCCTTTGTTTCACGGATTAATAACCCTAGTTATTTCTGAAGATACGGGTTATAAAAATCATGTTTAGAATTCAGTATGTGTTTCTCACATGTTTCTTGGTTATAGTTTTTGTTTCGATATTCATTATTTATATTTTTTTATTAATTTTATTTATTTCTGTATGTGTGAATGTCCTGTCTGCATGGCCTCTTGAGCTTTTGTCCAAAGCAGTTGGGAGTGATGCATACTGGAAACAACAACAACAACAACAACAACAACAACAGAAAGGATTGCATCAAAGAACTGACTGAAACAGTGAACTTCTGCTCAAAACGGTCAACTTCCACATGGAAAATATTTGCGAGAATTCCCTCTGATTGTATCCTTCTATACAGTTTCAGTAATAATAGCAGATGTTTTTGAAATGTTTTATAGAATTCTGCTGTTCAACCATCTGGGCCTGGGCTTTTTTTATTTGGGGTTTTCTTATTACATCTTCAATTTCTTCATGTATTACGGTCTGTTTAAGCTGTCAATCTCTTCTTGGTTGAGCTTTGGTGATTCCCACGATTTCAGATATTCATCCATTTCTTCTAGGTTTTCAAAATTTGTAGAGTATAGGTTTTTGAAGTATTCCCGTATGATTTTCTGGATCTTTTCCTTGTCTGTTGTGATATTTCCCTTTTCATCATGGATTGTATTTATTTGGAGTTGTTCCTTCTTTCTTTTGGTTAACTGGGCTAGAGGTCTGTCTATCTTGTTTATTCTTTCAAAGAACCAACTTTTGGATTCATTGATTTTTTTTGTATTGTTTTCTTTGATTCTATTTCATTGATTTCTGCTCTGACTTTTGTTATTTCTTCCTATCCGTTCCGTTTATGGTTCATCTGTTGTTGCCTCTCAAGTGCTTTTAGCTGTAGTTTTTATCATTCACTTGTGCTCTTTCTGTTTTTCTAATGTAGGCACCCAGGGCTATAAACTTCCCTCTTAGGATTGCTTTTAAGTTATCCCAAAGGTTTTGTTGTGTTGTATTGTCATTGTCATTCAGTTCCAGGAATGCTTTTATTTCTTTATCTCTTCCTTGACCCATTCATTATTCAAGAGTGTGTTGTTTAGTCTCTGTGTGTTCTTGTAGGCAGTAGGGCTTATCATGGTGCTGAAGTTGAGCTTTGTTGCACTGTGGTATGATAGAATTCATGAAAATATTTCAATCTTCTTATATTTGTGGAGGTTTCTTCTGTGTTCCAGTATGTGGTTGATTTTGGAGAATGTTCCGTGGGGTGCTGAGTAGAAAGTGTATTGTCTGGTATTAGGGTGGAATATTTGGTAGAGGTCTATGAGGTCCATTTGGTGTATCATATCGTTCAGTTCAGATGTCTCTATGTTTACTCTTTGTCCTGTTGTCCTATCCAAAGGACTCAGTGAGGTATTGAAGTCCCCTACTATGAGTGTACTGGGGTTAGTGTGTGACTTGTGGTCTTGGAGAATTGTCTTTATAAAGTTTGGTGCACCAGAGATTGGTGCATATATATTCATAATTGTGAAACCTTCTTGGTGAATTTTTCCTTTGATAGAAATGTAGTGTCCTTCTTTGTCCCTTCTGATTTCTTTTACTTTGAAGTCTATTTTGTCTGATATTAAAATAACAACACCTGCTTTCTTTTTGGTACCATTTTCTTAGAATAATTTTTTCCATTCTTTCACTTTAAGGTGGTGCCTGTCCTTGAAGGTAAGATGTGTTTCTTGTAGACAGCATATCAATGGGTTCTGTTTCCTAATCCAATCTCCCAGTCTATATCTTTTGATTGGGGAATTTAGTCTATTAATATTTAAGGTTATTACTGTTAGGTTTGTGATGCTTCCTTTTGCCTTATTATCCATTTGTGGTTTGGGGTTAGTTTTCTACTTCTGCAGTTATGCTCTTAATGATTCCTCTTTCTAGGTGCCTGGGGATGGTTGCTCCTTTCTTCTGTCCTTTGAATTGCTTCAAGTATTCTCTGAAAGTTTGGTTTTCAAGACATGTATTCTTTCATCTTGTTTATGTCATGGAAGGGTTTTCTCTCTCTTTCAACTATAATTGACATTTTTGCTGGGTATAGCAACCAACCTGGGTTGGCATCTATGGTCCTTTAACACTGGGAAAGCTTTGCTCCAGGTTCTTCTTGCTTTCATGGTTGCAATTCTGATAGGTTTCTCCTTATAGGTCACTTGTTTTTATCTTGTGGCTTTAAGGATTTTGTCTTTGTTTTGGGTGTCTAGCATTTTAACTATGATGTTTGGACAGATTCTTTTATCTTCTTGTCTGTTTGGAGTTCTATGTGGTTCTCGTATTTGTATGGATTTGTCTTCTTTTAGTTTTAGTTTGGGGAAATCTATTATTCTGTTGAAGATCTGATCAATACCATTCTCTTAGGATTCTTCTCCTTCCTCTCTTCCTATGATGCGAAGGTTTGATCTTTTCATAATGTCCCACAGTTCCTTGTTGTTCCACTTTTTTGTATTTTCAAATTTTTCATAATCTTTACTTGAAGTTTTTAGTTGTTCTGTGTTATCTTCCAGGTCTGATATTCTTTGTTCTGCTTCCTCCATTCTGCTTCTGAGGCTTTTTCCATTCCTTTCCTCTTGATTGAATGAGTGTTTAATTTCCTTTTTCATTTCCTCTTGTGATTTCTTTAATATTTATACTCCATTTTGGAGCTTCTCAATCTCTTCCTGTAGCTCTTTGCTTAGCTGGTTGGTTTCCTTATCTTTTTCAGCATGGGATCTTTTCAGTGTTTTCTACTTCCTTCCAGAGTTTGTCATTCTCTCTCTCTAGGTCCTTCTTGAGTTCTTCATTCTCTTTTCTTAGTTCTTTGATTTGCTCTTTAAAATCTTTTATGAAATACACAAAGCATCAATAAAAATATAAAAAGTAAATAAAATCTTTTAGTTCCTTAAGTATGTTTCCAATTGTGTTTCTGATATCTGTGTCCTGGGCCATTCCCAAGGGGATCCCACTGTAAGAATCTTCCATACATTTGGTAGAGCTTGGTGTCGGATTATCCTGCCCCTTTCCCGTGTTGTCTCTTCTTCGTGTTCCTGGCACATAGGCTTCTCCTTGCCTGTATTCCAATGTGAGTCCTAAATGCATCTTCACTGCGTTGAATGCTTGCTTTGCTTGCCTTCTTCTGATGCCTTCTTAATCCCAGTTGTTGGGGTGGGGGTACCTGCCCTTCAGCTGGTCTCAGGAGATCTTAGATTCTTGATTTCTATAACTACTAGTTTTCTATGTGCCTGGTCATTTTCCATTCATCCACCTGCTTTCTAGATTGTGACATTTTGTTCCCTGTTATCTCTTTCTTCTGCTCTTCCAGTTTTATTAACACAATATTCGTTTTCTGCTTTTATTTTAATGGAGTTTTGCAAGGGCAGTAGAGTCTTGAAGCATTGCATTCTAACTACAAGTTGAAAGCCTGAGATAAATGATCACAAAGTGTGTTTTGTGTATTTCTGTAACTTTATTTTTGGAAGCTTGGAACTACTCATTTTCATCACCTTAGATTAGGTCTCAGTCTCAATATGACTTTCTCAGAGAAGTCTTCCAGATCTATTTAACTCAGGGAACATTCTAGCCCTCCATTACTTTGTGCAATCCCTCAACTTTTCTCCCTTTTCATGAGAACTCACAATTGCACTTACTTTATTATATAATATGCAGGGAATTTGATACTTTTTCCTCACTGCACTGTTTACTCCTTGAGAGATAGATGAACAATTTCCCTCTATTTTGATGTCACTTAAAATACCACTAGACACAAAATAGGCAATAAATAAATATGTAAGAAAGTCAATCAAATTTAGAGCTGTCTCCCTCAAGAACTACTGAAATATTACTCTCATTTTATTGGTAGATCAAAACAGACAATAGTAAAAATGAAACTAAATGGGATATAGTTCACATTTATAGATGGCTGCTTACTAATTCTCTGTTAGAATCTAGTGCTTTCTCCTTGCATCATCCTAGATGTTGTTGTACTATCAGTCAAGAAATCAGAGAAAGCCAGGATCAATAAGACTCCTGTCTAGCTTTTACAACAAAAGTTCACAAAGCCTCAGATTTTGTGCCCTTCTGAAATCCTGCATTAGCAGGATTTTAAAAAAATTGAATCTGGCCTATGAAGGGAAACATTTTTTGGAGCTAGAAAATGTTTGAATTGAGGCAGTATTAGAAAAGAAACCAATTTATTGAATGGCACAGCTGTTCACTGTATGATCCTTATGATCCTTGTTATTTGGGTGATGGTTGGTATTTATATCTAATTAGCTCTCTTACACACCATCAAGCAATCTGCATTTAGGGAAAAGAGCAAAACTAAAATATATAGAGTTTCAAGCTGCCAAAAACATATAACAGAATGAATTCAGGTTTAATTCACTACAGACCAGTTATTAACAAACCACTGAAATTAGTTACTTTGCATTTTTACTTTCATGCATGTGTGATTTTTTATAGTAGATAAAAAGGGAACAGAGACAAACTTCGCCAGAAATTATTTTCTGTCTTAAATGGTTTGCACTTTTTTCCCATTGATAACTGACCTTGGAAAGCTGGGCTTCTCTCAAAATGAGATTGTGAAACCTATTGCTTTATTGATGACTATTTATTGGTATACATATAACATTTTATAGTACATTAATAAAAATATCAGTTCTTAGTTTTTATTAATAACTTATATGTTTCACAGCTAAGGCTGTGTATCTGCTATACGACTATCCATAAATATACTTAATGGTAGATTAGTGTTTACAAAAGCACAACCAAGTCACAACCAAATTTTAATTACATTATTTACCTATAATAAATATAAACACACCATATTAGCATATATTGTTTAGAAAAAGGCATCATAACAACTGCAATAAACTTATCATCTTACATTTTATTCCATTTCACATGTTGACCTTTATATTTATAGAAAAATTACAAATGTACTATGGAGATGTTATGGACCTAATATTTGTGCTTTCATTAAAGTTGAAACCTCACCCTAAACAGAGCTGCATTTGGAGATAGAGCCTCTGTAAAAGAAGTGAAGGAAGGTCAAGTGAACTAATAACTTTGGAACTCTGTCTTTGAGAGATCTCATTCTCTTGCATTCTTTTGTTTTGTCTGTCTCTCTCACCTTATGGCCATTTGCTAAGATAAGGCCAAGTAAAGATGACAAAGGTACAGGATGGTGTCCATAAGTCAGGAGGACAAACGAGTATAAACAACATGCTCACGAATTAAATTCAGTCTTCAAGTCACAAGAATAGCGAGAAAATCAGCTATTTTGCTGTGATAGCACAATCTTCAGCCAGACTTCAATAATACTATCTAGGCCCTATCAAAAGGAAAAATTTAGATTTGACTCAATAGTGTTAACTAGACTACAAACTTCATTCAAATGTACTCATTTTGTTTACACAAAATCCTTTAGTATTCCAGTCTTGTTGTGCCTATTATATTGAATTTGGTGGTCATGTCTCCTCAACTTCTTATTATGTGCTAACTTCTCAGTTTTTCCTTGTTCTCGTGACCTTGATAGTTTTATACAATTCTTCTCATGATTGGCCTGAAGTTACAGATTTGGTGGATGTATGTTACAAGAAGTGGCCTTATTTTCTCATTGTATCATTACCAGGAGTTCTGTATTATCAACAAAACTTATTTCTGGTCATCTTAACCTAGATTAAGTGTGACTGGATTTAGTGAATAGTTGAACTTGAGTCTCCTAGGTTTCAGCATGGAAACTATATTTCTCTATTCATATAATTTTCATTAGAAATTACTCACTATCTCCAGGTACACCCCAGAGGATGGAAATTAGTCTCTACCTTCTGTAGGGAGGAATACTGAAGAATTTACGGACATTTGTTCTACAACAATTATAGTAATCAATATTTTTAGAGAAAGTTGAACCATATGCATAGATCCTTTATTCCTTAAAATTTCATTTATTGTATCATTTTCTATTGTTACTAGTTGTAAAAAATAGTGTCTGCATTTATTCACTGAATTTCTCCAAGGAAGTTCTACTTATTTCTCTCATTATGTATTACTATCATTATGGATTCATAGACATTTATTCTATTCTTTTATTATTATCTACTACATGTATTCATTTTGTCACTAAAATTGTTCCTCCTTTGGCCCCTGTCTGGGTTACATCATTTAGTATAACAGTTTCTAGTTCCATCTGTTTACTTGTAAATTTCATGGTTTCATTTTTTCTTTACCGTTGAATAGAACTCCATGTATAAATGTAACAACCACATTTTCTCTGTCTGTGCATTGGTTGAAGTACAATTAGGTTGTTTCCATTTCCTAGCTATTGTAAAGATAGCAGTAAACATGGCTGAGCAAGTATCTCCATCGTAGGATATGGAGTCTGTTTTAGTTCCATACTATTACTGTGATAAATCACTGATCAAAACCAAATAGGGAGGAAAGGGTTTATTTGGTTTACTGCAGTCAAACATCAAGGGAAAGCAAGGGAGGATCTCCAGGCATGAACCTAGAACATAGAGACCATGGAGGATAGCTGCTTACTGGCATGTTATCCTTGCCCGTGTTCAGCCTACTTTTTAAATAAAATACAGGGAAATCTGCCCTTGAATGGCACCACACACATTGGGCTGGGCCCTTCCACATCACTTATCAAGCAAGAAAATGCCACACAGACATGGTCACAGGCGAATCCAAGGAAGAAAATTCCTCAATTGAGGTTCCATCAAACTAGGTGTGTGACAAGTTGTCAACTACAGCTATCTAGCACAGAGTCCTTTGGGGTATATGCCAGGGAGCAGTTTAGGAGGATCATATGGAATATCTATTTTTAGGTTTTTAAGTGTTCTCCACGCTGGTTTCAATAGTGATTGCATCTGTTTGCAATCCAACAAGCAATGAATGAGGGTTCCCATTTTCTCTCATCCTGGCCAACATTTGTTGTCAGTTATTTTCTTGATTTTAGCCATTTTGACTTGGGCAATCTGAAATATTAAAGTACTTTTAATTTCATTTCCTTAATAATTAAGGATATTGAAGACTTTTTAAAATCTTTATTTATTTTTTTATATGTATGAATGTACTGTCTGCATGTAGGTTTGTGCACCTGTGTCATGCAATGTCACAGAAGTCAGAAGAGGGCAGTGGATTCTGCCAGGAGACAAAGCTGTCAGGCATACATGCTCACAGAAAATTACCAGCTTACTTATCTCAGGAGTTTAGGAGCCAGTTTACTTATCTCAGGAGTTTAGGAGCCAGCTTACTTACCTCAGTTCCAGCTAATCAAGCTATTTCTAGACAAGGGACAGTTAGATGTTCAGGGAGATAAATGAGAAAGCCAGGATGCTCGGCCCACTAGTGTCATTCCATCTGATCCAGATGCACTTTCTATGAATTTAAACAAAGTGAAACATTGGAACATTTCTCAAGAAGACTCTCCTTTCCTAAAAGCTCTTACAAAAGTAAAATGGAAAGAAAACATTATAGTGGGTGATATCATAGATCAATTACAACAACAAAAGTGTTTTCCAGACTTAATTATTAGTGAAAGAGTAAAAGCTCAGTCCCTTAAGCAAGGAGCTACACCTGATAGAATTAGTAAATTAGAAGTCTTAGTTATAGTTATGCATGTTAAAATGCAATACTTGGTCAGAGGCACGTGGCGGGCTTCTCCTTTAAGAAAAACAGAACTAGTTAAGAAGCTCTCCCAGGCCATGGCTTGAATTACAGCCTGAAGATAACAAGCAGCCTTGGGAGGACGGAAAGATCTGGCGCCAGGAAGGATGAGAAAAAAACAAATTGAAACTTCAGAAGGAAACAAAGTCTCACATTTCACAAACAAACTGTCCATAGTTTGTGGGGTTATGACCACTGTTTGCTGCTTATCTTCCCTGTCAAGACGGCATGAGCAATATACCACGTGTAACTGCTTCTGACTGATGTGTAAATTTAATTGGCTTGCTGTCCTTGGTAACTCAGGTGTGAATTCCTTTAGTAATGGGTCTTTTGTTCCTGGGAGACATGCTAAACCTTATCCGCTTTCCCTGCTCTGTGGTATAAAAACTTTGAAATTGCTCTTAGTAAAGTGAACCAGATTCAAGACCACTCTGGTGTCATGTCTGTCTATATTTCGCCTAACCTGTGCCCTCCTTTCCAAGACCCCGATTCACGCAGTCAGAGGGAACCCCTGGCTGGGTCGGTCTGCAGCAGGATTCCCCTGGAACTGGAGTTAAAGATGGTTCTCAGCCACCATGTGGATGCTGGGGATCGAACCCAGGTCCTCTGCAAGACCAGTCTGTGCTCTTAACTGCTAGGCCATCTCTCCAGCCCCTAAGACTTATAAAAAAGTAATTGTTTGCCATTTTTATTTCTCCTTTTGAAAACTATCTGTTCAGAGCTATAGCCCATTTTATTTTGGTAATATATTTTCTTAAACCTTTCTTTGCATTGAGTTCTTTTATATATTTCAAAGTTAATCCTCCTGCAGATGTTTAGCTGGCAAAGATTTTTTTCTCCCACTTTGTGAGCATCCTCTTCATTCAACTGATTGCTTCCTTCCCTGTGCAGCAGCTTTTTAGCTTAATGTGGTCCCATTTGTGAACTGTTGGCCTTAATTCCTGAGCAAATAAGATCTGATTTGGAAAGCCCTTTCCTACACCCATATCTTGTAGACTCCTGTCTTTGCTTTATTCCAACAGTTTCACATTTTAGATTTCACACTGAGGTCTTCAACTCATTTGTAGTTTTTTTTTAAATTATTGATTATTTTATGCATATGAGTATATTTCTTGCAGGTGTTTAAGTGCACCAATCCTGCAATGCTGGCAGAGTCAGAAGAAAGTGTCAGATTCCCCTAGAACTGGAGTTACAGAAGGTTGTTAGACAACATGTGGGTGCTGGTAATCGAAACCAGATCCTCTATAAGAGTGCTCTTAACCACTGAGCCATCTCTCCAGCCCTGTAGTTGATTTTTGTACAGGGTGATAGATATGGCGTTAATTTCATTCTACACACATAGTGAGTCTGTTTTCCAGAACCATTTATTGAGATTCTTTCTTTCTTTCTTTCTTTCTTTCTTTCTTTCTTTCTTTCTTTCTTTCTTTTTTCTTTCTTTCTTTCTTTCAGTGTGCATTTTTGGTATCATTGTCAAATATCAGGTAGCTATAATTGTGTTCTTTTGTGTTTTCGTCTTCTATTTTGTTTCTTTGATCTATATGGCTTTTCTGTGCTAATATCATCATGTTTTGTATGATAACCCTATAGTATAGCCTGAAATTTAACATGTTGCATTACTCTTGTGGTCAAGATAAGTTTGAGTGTCCAGTGCTTTTGTGATTCCATATGAATTTTAGGATTTTTCCCCCTATTTCTTTGAAAAAATATCATCAGAATTATGATTGCATTGTATCCTTAAATTGTTTTTGGCAAGATGGTCATTTTCACAATATTAACTCTTCTAATCTATGAGGATAGAGATTGTTCCATCTCAGCCTCTTTCTCAATCTTTCTTCAAAGATGGAAGCTTTCATTATAGAGATCTTTAATGTCTTTGATTAGATTTACTCCTATGTATTTGTTGAGGCCCTTGTGAATGGGTATGTTTCCATGATCTTTTTCTCCGAGTGCTTACTATTGGTATATATAAAGGTTACTGATATTTGTAAACTGGTCTTGTATCCTGCCATGTCGCTGGAAGTGTTGATCATTTGTAGCATTTTTATGCTGGATTTTTTTTTTCAGATAGGCTTCCCTATAGCTCCAGGTGGCTTGAAACTTGCTATGTAAATTAAGTTGGTCTCTATCTCACACAGATTTGTCCACCTCAGTTTCTGGAGTGCTGGGAGTAAAGGTGTGCACCATCATGCCCTGCTTCCTGTGAAATGTTAGGGATCTCTCATGTATAATATATTATCTGCAAATAAGAATAATTTGACCTCTTATAAATGGTATCAATTTACCTTTATTTCTTATTTCTTTAGCTAAGTTTCAAGTACAATATTAAAAAGGAACAGTAATAGTGGACAGCCTTCTTGTTTTCCTGATTTTAATGGGAATGCTTTAAGTTTTTCTCCACTTAAAAAGATGTTCACTGTGGGTTTGCTCCTTCTAGTCTAATTCCCTCTAGAACTATTTTGTTAACTATTATTTTTTTACTGAATTTTTGTAATTTTCATGCATTATATAGTTTGATTGTATTTTATCCCCTCTCTGCAACTGTCCCACTGGCCCCTGTCCAATTTAATGTTCATATATATATATATATATATATATATATATATATATCCTGTAGTCATATAGTCTATAAAGTTCAATTTCTGTCCCCAAATGCCCCTCAGTGTGGGTCAATCAGTTGGGTTCACCATGAGTCCTACTCTTGTAATACACTTGTCCCCTTTCTGGAGCCATCAGACGCCAAAAATTCCTGAGGTTGGGTTAGAATTTCTTACCCACTTCCCCATGTCTATGCAGGGATATTTGTATCTTTTGTGCTTGTATAGAACTTGTGCATGTTGCCATAATTACTTTGCCTTCATTTGAGGAAATATCCAGACTTCTGGAAGACTCTGTTTCCTTGTGGTCATCCATCCCCTATGGTTTTTACAGTGTTTCCACATCCTCTTCCCAGTGATCACCAAGCCTTGGGAGTCAGAGGTTTAAAATAGGTGCTCTTTCATGGATAAGAAGTCTATGGCCTCTTGTTCTCTGCACATTGACCAATTATAGGTTTCCATAATAATCACCATCTGCTTCATAAGGAAACTTCTCTGGTGAGAGTTAAGAGATCCATCCATCCTAAGTATAGAGATTACATTGAAGATACACCACTTAGTGTTAAGTGTCTCATAGACCTTTATTCTCTGTATGTGACCAGTTCTGGATCTCTGTAATACTCTCCATATGTTGCAAAAAGAAGCTTCTTTGGTGAGGGGTGAAAGGCACATTTGTCTGTAAAAATGAGGATGCATACTTAGTAAGAAATTACTTTGGTCTAGGGATGTGGCAAAAATGCTTTTTGTTCTCTAGGTCTTATGACCTCTCTAGCCATGTGTATTTGGCTATGTTTATAATAAAACACATGAGTTTCTTCTGATTGAGTGGACCTTAATTACAATTAAATAGCTGTTAATTGCTTCCAAGATAAAAGTACCAATACTGCACAAATAAGTGTAGATTGCTGGGCCAGTCATTGTTGTTTATTGGGCCTTATAGATGGGTAAGGCAATCAATTATTTTTCCCCCTTGGCACCTTGAACAGTATCCTCTGATACCATAAGTGATAGTATTGGGGACAGTACTTCCAGGTCAGTTCTGGCACAATTGCTGTAAGCTCTGTATCTGAATTGTGGCCTGTTTTAAACAAAGGAAGCTTACCTTCAATTTCTGAGAGGCAATCAAGGTCTGCGGCAATAGGATGTGTTATTTTTGAGACTCTCTTGGACTAACCTGACCAACAACTCAAAGGGAGGTTTCTCACGCCTGGTACTGTGTTTTTGTTATATACCCTTCAGCTATTCACATGTACTGACCTCAGTGTAAAGCCTGAAATGTTGAAACATTTAAAAGAATACATAGATGGTGCCCTAACAGATAGAGGTGCAGGAAAGCACTTTTTAAATCAGACAACAGTTGCTCAGGATTTAAGGTCAACAATCAACAAATGGGACCCCAATAAACTAAAAAGCTTCTGTACAACAAAAGAAACCATTGAGTGATAATGAAACCTACAGAGTGGGAGAAATTCTTCTCCAGCTTTTCATCTGACATAAGATTAACATCCAGAATATACAAACTATTCAAAAACAAGCAAGGAAACAAATGACCCAACTAAAATTGGGCTATCAAAATGCACAGAGAACTCTCAAAAGAAGAAACAGCATTGACTAAGAAACTCTTAAAACATGCTCGACATCCTTATTAATTAGGGAAATGCAAATCAAATTACTTTAAAATTTCATCTAACCCCAATCAAAATGGCCAAGATCAAAAGAACAAATGACAGCCAGTGCTAACATGTAAACGGGGAAAAGGGAGCCCTCATTTAATGTTGGTGGGATTGCAAACTGGTAAGACTATTGTGGAAATCAGTATGGAAAACTCTTAAAAACCTAAAAATGAATTTATGGACTGAATTTCTCTGAAATTGTGAGCCCAAATAAATCTTTTTTTTTTGTGTAAGTTATTTATTTCAGGTTTTGTGATCACAGCAACACTAAAATAACAAACAATTACTTTCATTGGAGTATATCATTTGCTAAAGTGTGAAAGATTTATATAATCTGAAAAGAAATTTAAACAAGAGAAAATATTTAGAAGTCAACATCTGTTAGCTAGGTAGATTCTTTGTAAACAAGGTAACCTTTTTCTCTAAGCCATCTTCGTAAGGAGTGGTAGAAATATTTGTAGATATGCTACTTGACATATATTCAAAAATGCATGAGTTATAATGTTATTTATCATTCTAATTTGACATTCTAGAGCTCATCTTATACTTTGCTTCTTTGTAATTTCTTTCGCTAATGATATGAAACCTGAAGTGCATTATCTACAATATATTTACACAGTTATTCAAGCCTATCATACATATAATTTCATAATTGTTAATGCATTTCACTGTGAGATTCTGACATCATCAAGAGCCCATTGTTTTGAGACACTGTTTTTCTACAGCTTAACACTACACAAAATTCTGTTTTAAAAATTTATGCAGGTCAGTTCTTTTTCATTACTACCTTCAGAAAACTTTCAGACCCCTACTGTGAAGGATTTTTTTCAATAGTTTCTAGATATGGCTATAGAATTTTTCTGCTTATAGACTTTATGTCTGACCCTCAGTTTGTGATTTATTGAACTTATCTTTGGTGAAGTTTAAATGGAGCCAATCTCTATCTTCCAGTCCTGTGGAATGCAAATAAGCTAAAAAACACAGACCTAAAATGTACCTTGTTAATTCAGGCCAATGTGGAACACTTAACAACCTTTTCCTCTTACTTAATTTCTTCATACCTCTTCTGTACTGAATTCTATTTACTTCCATGAAATCTTAGGAGAGGGGCTATCAAATTGTGGCTTCTCACTTTTTCCTCAAGTATTATTCTAACAACAGACACTAACAAGCCAATTTAAAGAAACCAAGAGATGAGAAACGGTGTCTTATACCAGGAACAAGTTGGGTTAACCTTTGCCACCTTTTATTATGACTAGTATTCTGACCCTTTGCTGCCTTGGCACTTCATTGCTCCAGGAAAATGAGACACAAAGTTGTTTCCTTCAGTGGGAAATACTTGAAATAAAAATAGTTTTACAACTCTTTTTAAAGGTCTTTACTAATAGTGAATTCTGCAGAAAATTTCAAATTAGAACTGTTTGATTATTTTCATTTCAGAGGTGATAAAATGAAATCTAACTGAAATGAGAATTCAGTACTCATATCACCAAAGTAATTTTTAAGTATTTTCTAGCTTAGTTCGATCAATTGCCTAAGATGAAAGCTTTCTGTTTGTATGGCCTCTCTATCTGATTGGCCATGTTCAAGGGACATTCCCTTGCATAAAATTTGAAGAACAAAATAAATATTTGCAGATAACAGGAATAAATTTAAATATTTTCCCCAAATGATATAGGTTCTGTCATATAGTTTTCTTTTTAATTTTTCAAGCTTTAACTCTAAAAAATTATATTTCTTTCTTCCAGGAATGATAATGAGGGAGCATTCAGAGATACTAGTGAGCATTAGTGACGTAAAAACGCTAGAATTTCAGTCACAGTATTGTTCTACATCCTAGGACTAAGCAATATTGTTAAACAGAATGAGCAGTGTGCAGAGAAAAGATCAAACCTACTTTGGAGAGCTTTGCTGTTCAACTCATAATCATCTGTAGGGCAGTTCTCTGATTTAGCATTTGGTACACAGAGTTCATAATTCAGAGTAACTGAAACCATATATATTCAGAAGTTAGATTATTGGATTTATATGCATGCTTTTTTTCTAAAGAGGAGAATCAAAATCTTTTGTCCGATAGAATTTTACCTTGTTATCTTTTCTACTGTAGTTGCCAGGTTACCAGAATATAGCAGTCACTCCCAACAAACATGTTGTTATTGTGTACTGGCTTTGACTTTTTATTTTCCTTTTCCATACCCCATATCAACAGTCATGATGCAAGTAGTGTCTCATGGAACTTGACATTCTACTCTGAAACCATGTGGGCCTCTCTATACAACAAATACACAGCAATCTATGAAAATAGAAGAGAAATGAAAATTCAGAATGCCTTCAGTCTTACCATTGGCACAGCTGTGGTCTAAATTTGGTCAGTGCATATATTTGTTTTAGAAGGTTAGAAGGTTTTCAACCTGTAGAAAATAGGGATTTTGGAAATATCAAAGTATTATGCCCTTTCATTCTTCTGACTTTTAGTACCTGACAATTGGCCAATTAACAGAGAATATGTGCATGTTTTACATGATTCATTTAGCATAATGCAACAGATTTCTATCTGAGGTGACTACAAATATAGTACACAATTATATTACATAATTATACACTGTATAATCCACAGCTAATAGAAAGAGACACTGCTGCATGGAGACACATAATTTTTAAATGTTGAAATTCAGGTAGAATAGAAGCTCTTTGTTCAATTGCATATAAAGTGAATAAAAGTAAAAGGCTGTACAAGTGTTGTCAGTTGAGTACAGAGATTAAGCATGTTTAAGCCATACCAAGAGAGACATTTTTTCCTCAAGGGAATGATTAGCAATATCTATCACATTGAAGGCAATACTTCTCATTTGAGTTCCCAGAAATATTCCCAGGGTATTTTCTATGCCTTCCAAATGTTGTCACAGTCTGGCAGTAGATATATTAGCAAGGCAAATATACCTAATTACCTGTACCCTGTCAGTTCAATATGACTGGCTCTGGTCATCCCTATTCACACTTTGATAATAGTCAAAGGAAGAGCACGTGAAGAAGAAACATTAAATAATTTAACTATCTTTGTGATAAATTGTCATATATTGAAGGAGTTCTGTGCTCTGTTCTCAATTATCTTTTAAAAAACTCCACCTTAAAATCTTTCCACCCACTCTTCTGAAATGGTCCTTGAGCCCCGGGTGAGTGAAGCTTAATATAGGAGTCCTATCAAAGGACTCACACTTTGTAGACTCCTCTATATTTTGGCCATTTGTGACCATTTGTGTTCCTGGCTCTCTGTTACCTGAGGGAGCTTCATTAGTGAGAGCTCAGAGATTCATTTGTGTCCTCTTTACCTCCTGTTCTATGTGGCTTGATCCTTAGGTATAGAGGTTGCATTGTAGATGTGCCACTTAGGTGTGGGCAATTCGCATACAATGTCTATGTATGACCAGTTGTGGTACACTATCATAGTCTCCATCTGGTGTAAGAGATGCTTCTGTGATTATGGTTACTGGGATATTTGACTGTAAATATAAAGATACATATTTTGTACAACCATATAGAAATAGAGTCATACAAGTTCCCTGGGACCCAGCTCATATGAACCTAAAGCAGTGATGTCAGCATGCACAAGACCCATGCAAACTCAAGTGGACAAAACACACCATACAACTACAGAAATGGGTAGCAGGACCTAATCTTAGCAAAAGAACTATTGGCAGCTGATTACTGCTTGGCAAGGAAGAGCTCATCTCCTTCACATGAGGGAATCTGGATGGGGTGACTAGACCTCAGTGGATGAACTTGCACTGAGGAACTTTTGGGGACTCAAACTTGACAAAATGCCCCATGGCACAAAGGACAGAATGTATGTTTTCCAGTGTGTGTGTATGTGTGTGTCTGTGTGTGTGTGTGTGTGTGTGTGTGTGTGCGCGCGCCATGGGAGGAGGCCAATGGAGAATGGGGTATAAATGCTATTAAGATTAAAGATGTTATGTGTGAAAACCACACACACACACACACACACACACACACAGGAAAAAAGTTCTACAAAACCTAAAATTTCAATGAATACTTATTGAATTAAAAATAAACGTGAATTACTCTCCTTGCAGATATCAAATATACCCTCTCCAACCAAGCTATCTATGTTCCATACTAACCTACCAGGCAGGATATTCTCACTGGAGTAATAGTGGCATAAATGTTAATGCAGGCCATCAACTTCATTCTGATTACATTTCAGGCTCTCTCTACAGAAGGGAATTCATGTTGGGCAATATAAATCTCTCTCTCTCTCTCTCTCTCTCTCTCTCTCTCTCTCTCTCTCTTTGTAACTTTATTTTTTATTTTTTTTAATTTGTTTGTTATATTTTAATGTATTCACAATATAAGAGCACAGTTGTTTTCAGATCACATTGACATTGCTCAGTTTGCCATACAATTAGGTAATTTGTGCTAGCATCTACAGATGAGTGAAACCATTCCTCATTTGGTTTTCTGGGACTGCGTTACTTCACTCAGCATGATATCTTCTAGCTCCAGCCATTTACCTGCAAAGCTCATTATGTCATCTTTCTTTACTGCTGCATAGAACTCGATTGTGTAGATGTACCACATTTTCTGTATTCAATTGTCAGGTGAGGGGCACTTGGGTTGGTTCCAGCTCCTTGCTATTGTGAAGAGGGCTGAAATAAACATGCCTGTGAATGTATCTCTATGGTAAGATGAGACTTGTGGGTACATGCCCAGGAGTGGTATGGCTGGGTCAGGTGGCAAGTTCATTCCAAGTCTTCCAAGGGTTCTCCACACTGCATTCAATAGTGGCTGTTTACATTCCCACCAGCACTGGATGAGTATTCATATTTCCCCACAACCTCTCCAGCACTTCGTATCTGTTTTCTTGATCATAACAAATCTTATTGGAGTACAATGATATCTTAAATTGGTTTTGATTTGCATTTCCTTAATTATTAGCGATGTTGAACACTTCTTAAGATGCTTCTCAGCCATCTCTAATTCCTCACTTGTGAAGTCTCCATTAAGCTCTTTGCTCCATCTATTGAGTGGGTCATTTGATTTCTTTCTTCTTTGTTTTTTTACTAGTTTATATATTCTGGAAATCAATGCTTTGTCAGATGTATCTGTGGTGAAGGTTTCCTCTCATTCTGTAGGATTTCTCTTCACTTCCTTGATTGTTTCTTTTGATGTACAGAAGCTTTTTAGTTTAATGAGGTCCCATTTGTCAATTGTTGACCTTAATTGTTGTGCAACTGCTGTCAGATTTAGGAAGTCTTTTCCTATGCCTATGTCTTGTAGTCTGCTACCAACTTTTTTTTCTATTGCCTTCAGAGTTTGGGGTTTCACATTGAGGTCTTTAATCCATCGGGAGTTGACTTTTGTATAGGGCGAGAGGTAGGGGTTTAATTTCATTCTTCTATAAGTGGTAATCCAGTTTTGCCAACAACACTTTCTGAAGATGCTGTCTTTCCTCCATTGTTTTTTCTTGGCCCCCTGGCTAAATATGAGGTGGCTGAAATTGTATGTGCTCAGGTTTGGATCTTCAATTTTGTTCCATTGGTCAACAGGTCTGTTTTTGTGCCAGTACCAGGCTGTTTTTATGACTATAGCCTGGTAGCATAGTTTGAAGTCTGGTATAGAGATCACCCCTGTAATGTTCTTTTCACTAAGGGTTGTTTTGGCTATTCGGGCTCTTTTGTTTTTCCAAATGAAATTAAGGACTTTTTTTCCAAGCATGTGAAGAAACTCTTTGGGATTTTAATTGGGATTTCATTAAATCTATACAAGAGTTTGGGTAGAATGGATATTTTTACTGTAGTAAATTTCACAATCCATGAGCATGGGAGGTTTTTCCATCTTCTGATGTCTTCTTCAATTTCCTTCTTTAGGGATTTAAAGTTTTTGTTGTAGAGATCCTTGGTGTCTTTGATTAGGTTTGATTCTAGGTATTTTATTGTTTTTGAGGGTATTGTGATTGTGAAGGTCTCCTTGAATTCCTTCTTCAATTGTGTGTTGTTGGGGTAAAGAAAGGCTAGTGATTTTTCTAGGTTAATTTTGTATCCTGACACTTTGCTGAAGCTCGTAATCGTTTCTAAGAGTTTTCTGGTGGAGGTTTTAGCATCCCTTAAGTAAGCAATCATATCATCAGCAAAAAGGTATAGCTTGATTTCCTCTTTTCCTATTAGAACTCCTTTAGTTTCCTTTTCTTGACTTATTGCTCTAGCAAGTGTTTCAAGCACTATATTGAAGAGGAGTGGTGACAGGGCGAAGCCTTGCAGAGTTCCTACATTTAAAGGAAATGCTTCTGTCCTTTCCCTATTTAGGATGATATTGGTTGTGGGTTTCCTCTATATGGCTTTGATTACATTGAGGAATGATTCCTCCAATCCAATTCCCTCTATGATTTTAAGCATGAAGGGATGCTGGATTTTGTCAAAGGCTTTTCCAGCATCAATTGAGATGATATGTGGTTTTTGTCCCTCCAGTCTATTTATATGCTTGATGATATTTATTGATTTTGTAAATTGAACCATCCCTGCATCTCTGGTATGAATCCAACTTGGTCATGATGGATGGTCTTCTTGATGTGGGTCTTTATGCGATTTGCCAGTATCCTGTTGAGAATTTTGGCATCTGTGTTCATTACAGAGATGGGTCTATAGTTCTCCTTTTTAGTTGTATATTTGCCTCGTTTTGGTAATAGAGTGATGCTGGCTTCATAGAAGGAATTTGGGAGAATTCTCTCCATTTGTATCCTTCTAAACAGTTTCTGTAACAATGGTTGTAAATATTTTTGAAATGATATATAGAATTCTGCCATGAAACCATCTGAGACTGGCCTTTTTTTAGTTGGGAGGTTTCTTATTACATCTTCAATTTTTTCACATATTATGAGTCTGTTTAATCTGTTGATCTCTTCTTGGTTGAGCTTTGGTGATTCCCAGGATTTCAGATATTCATCCATTTCTTCTATGTTTTCAAACTTGGTAGAGTATAGGTTTTTGAAGTATTCCCATATGATTTTCTGGATCTTTTCATTGTCTATTGTGATGTTTCCCTTTTCATCACAGATTGTATTGATTTGGAGTTGTTCCTTCTTTCCTTTGGGTAACTGAGCTAGAGTTCTGTGTATCTTGTTTATTCTCTCAAAGAACCAACTTTTGGATTCATTGATTTTTTTGTATTGTTTTCTTTGTTTCTATTTCATTGATTTCTGCTCTGATTTTTGTTATTTCTTCCTGTCTGTTGCGTTTAGGGTTCATCTGTTGTTGCCTCTCAAGTGCTTTTAGCTGTAGTGTTAGATCATTCACTTGTGCTCTTTCTGTTTTTCTAATGTAGGCACCCAGGGCTATAAATTTCCCTCTTAGGACTGCTTTTAAGGTATCCCATAGGTTTTGTTGTGTTGTATTGTCATTGTCATTCAGTTCCAGGAATGCTTTTATTTCTTTCTTTATCTCTTCCTTGACCCATTCATTATTCAAGAGTGTGTTGTTTAGTCTCCATGTGTTCTTGTAGGCAGNACCAAGGTGGCTCACCCCTCCCTTCTGCCTGCTCCCCACTTCCTTGCCTGGAGCACAGTAGCCTCCAATATACAGACCTCAATGAGAGAAATTATACAGATTTCCTATTCTCCCTGGCTTTCTGCCTGTGAGTCTGCTCATTTCCAAGGGTGATCTCCTGCGGTTTTCCCTCCTCCCTTCTTGCAGGAGTGAAGCCTAGAAACTGTCGGACTGCAGGCAGGAGACAAGTCCTGGAGTTGAGCCAAGAAGTGAAGGACAGCATGTGGAATGAAGTCATGTGTGAGTCAAAGAAGGATATGTTTTTCTAATGTAGGTACCCAGGGCTATAAACTTACCTCTTTTTTTTTTTTTTTTGTCTTTTCGAGACAGGGTCTCCCTGTAGTCCCAGCTGTCCTGGAACTCACTCTGTAGACTAGGCTGGCCTTGAACTCACAAAGATCCCCCTGCCTCTGCCTCCCAAGTGCTAGGATTAAAGGCATGTGCTACCAAGCCCGGCTAAACTTACCACTTAGGACTGTTTTTAAAGTATCCCATAGGTTTTGTTGCTTTGTTTTGTCATTGTCATTCAGTTCCAGGAATGCTTTTGTTTCTTTCTTTATATCTGCCTTGACCCATTCAAGAGTGTGTTGTTTAGTCTCCATGTGTTCTTGTAGGCAGTAGGGCTTATCCTGGTGCTGATATTGAGCTTTATTGCACTGTAGTCTGATAGAATGCATGAAATTATTTCAAACTTTTTGTATTTGTGGAGGTTTCTTCTGTGTCCCAGTATGTGGTCGATTTTGGATAATGTTCCATGGGGTGCTGAATAGAAAGTGTATTCTCTGTTATCAGGGTGGAATATTCGATAGATGTCTGTGAGGTCCTTATGGTGTATAATTTCATTAAGTTCAGATGTCTCTTGGTTTATTCTTTGTCCTATTGACTTGTCCAAAGGGCTCAGTGGGGTATTGAAGTCCCCTACTATGAGTGTACTGGGTTTAATCTGTGCCTTGTGGTCTTGGAGAATTGTCTTTATAAAGTTTGTTGCACCAGAGTTTGGTGCATATATATTCATAATTATGAAATATTCTTGGTGAATTTTTCCTTTTATATAAATTTAATGGCCTTCTTTGTCTCTTCTGATTTATTTTTCATTGAAGTCTATTTTTTCTGAAATTAAAATACCAACACCTACTTTCTTTTTGGTACCATTTTCTTGGAATATTTTTTTCCATCCATCACTATAAGGTGGTGCCTATCCTTGAAGTTAAGATGCATTTCTTATAAAAAAGATGCATTTTTGTAGAGAGCATATAGATGGATCTATTTCCTAATCCAATCTTCCAGTCTATGTCTTTTGATTGGGGAGTTTAGTCCATTAATATTTAAGTTTATGACTGAGAGGATTGTGTTGTTTCCTTTCACCTTATCCATTTGCATTTTTGGTTTAGGTTTCTACTTTTGCAGTTATGATTTTATTGATTTCTCTTTCTAGGTGCCTGGGGATGGTTGCTCCTTTCTTCTGTCCTTTGAATTGCTTCAAGTATTCTCTGAAGGGTTGGTTTTCTGGACATGTTTTCTTTCTTTCTTTTTTTTTCTATGTTAATTAATTACTTTTTTCTTTTTTTTAAATATATATTTTGTAAAAGATTATCAAATTTAGACCCAAGTCCCCCACCCTATCCTCCCACCCCACCAGAGCTCATGTATTTTGCTCAACATGCTTTTCATCTCTTTCTCAGACTTCCTCAATATTCTCCATGTGGAAGTTTACTGTTTTGAGCAGAAGTTCACTGTTTCAGTCAGTTCTTTGATGTGGTCCTTTCTGTTGTTGTTATTGTTGTTGTTGTTTCCAATATGCACCAATCCCAACTGCTTGGACAAAAGCTCAAGGGGCCTTGCACAAGAAATACTTACAACTAGGTAATTGGCACTAGCATCCACTGATGAGGGATACCATTTGTCGTTTGTTTTTCTGGGACTGTGTTACTTCACTCAGCATGGTGTCTTCTAGCTCCAGTCATTTTCCTGCAAATCTCATGATGTCATCTTTCTTTACTGCTGCAAAGAACTCCATTGTGTAGATGTACCACATTTTCTCTATCCACTCGTCAGTTGAGGGACATTTAGGTTGGTTCCAGCTCCTTGCTATTGTGAAGAGAGCTGAAATAAACATGGCCATGCATGTATCTCTGTGGTGGGGTGAATCTTTAGGGTACATGCTTAGGAGTGGTATGGCTGGGTCGGGTGGCAAGTTCATTCCAAGACTTTCAAGTGCTCTCCACACTGCTTTCCATAGTGGCTGTACAAGTTTACATTCCCACCAGCAGGAGATAAGTGTTCCCCTGTCCCCACAACCTCTCCAGGACTTGGTATCATTTGTTTTCTTGATCCTAGACAGGCTTATTGGAGTAAGATGATATCTTAAAGTAGTTTTTATTTGCATTTCCTTAATGATTAGTGGTGTTGAATACTTCTTAAGGTAGTTCTCAGACATCTCTAATTCCTCATTGTGAAGTCTCTGTTCAGCTTGTTGCTCCATCCTTTGAGTGAGTCATTTGTTTTCTTTCTTCTTTGTTTTTTTGAGTAGTTTATATATTCTGGAAGTCAATGTTTTATCAGATGTTTCTGCAGTGAATATGTCTTCCCACTCTGTGGGATTTCTCTTCACTTCCTTGATTGTTTCTTTTGATGTACAGAAGCTTTTGAGTTTAATGAGGTCCCATTTGTCAATTGTGGACCTTAATTCTTGCACAGCTGCTGTTTGATTTAGGAAGTATTTTCCTATGCCTTTGTCTTGTAGTCTGCTGCCAAGTTTTTCTTCTATTGCCTTCAGAGTTTGGTGTTTCACGTAGAAGTCTTTAATCCATCTGGAGTTGACTTTTGTACAGGGCAAGAGGTAGGGGTTAAAATTCATTCTTATACAAGTGGTGTTCCAGTTTGGTCAACACCACTGGCTGAAGATGTTGTCTTTTGTCCATTGTGTCTTCTTGGCCCCCTTGTCAAATATGAGGTGGCTGAACTTGTATGTGCTCAAGATTGGATCTTCAGTTTTGTTCCATTGGTCAACAGGTCTGTTTTTGTGCCAGTACCAGGCTGTTTTTATAACTGTAGCCCTGTAGTATAGTTTGAAATATTGTATAGAGATTACCCCTGTGTTGCTCTTTTCACTCAGGGTTTTTTGGCTATTTGGGGTCTTTTGTTTTTCCAGAAGAATTTAAGTACTTTTTTCCCAAGCCTGTGACATCCCTTAAGTACACAACCATATCATCAGCAAACAGGGATAGCTTGACTTCCTCTTTTCCAATTAGTACTCCTTTAATTTCCTTTTTTTGCCTTATTGCTCTAGCAAGTGTTTCAAGAAGTATATTGAAGAGGAGTGGTGAAAGGGGCCAGTCTTGCAGAGTTCCTACCTTTAAAGTGAATGTTTCTGTCATTTCCCCATTTAGGGTGATATTGGCTGTGGGTTTCTTGTATATGGCTTTGATTACATTGAGGAATGGTCCTGCCAGTCCAATTCCCTCTACGTCTTTAAGCATGAAGGGATGCTGTATTTTGTCAAAGGCTTTTTCAACATCAATTGAGATGATGGTGTGGTTTTTGTCTTCCATTTCATTTATGTGCTTAATAATGTTTATTGCTTTTCTTATGTTGAACCCAACCTGCATCTCTTGTATGACTCTAACTTGGTCATGATGGATGATCTTCTTGATGTGAGTCTGTATGCGATTTGTCAGTATGGATATGTATTCTTTAATCTTGTTTATGTCATGGAAGATTTTTCTCTCTTCTTATACTATAATGGACATTTTTGCTTGGGACAGTAACCTGGGTTGGCATCTATCATCTTTAACACTGGGAATGCTTTGCTCCACGTTCTTCTTGCTTTCATAGTTTGCACTGAGAAGTCAGTTGTAATTCTGATAGGTTTCCCCTTATAGTTCACTTGTTTTTCTCTTATGGCTTTCAGAACTTTGTCTTTGTTTTGGGAGTCTAGCATTTTAACTATGATATGTCATGGAGAGTTTCTTTTCTGATACTGTCTGTTTTGAGTTTTATGTGCTTCTTGTATTTGTATTGTTTTGTCTTTTTTTAGTTTGGGGAAATTTTCATCTATTATTTTGTTGAAGATCTGATCAATACCATTCTCTTGTGATTCTTCTCCTTCCTCTATTCCTACGATGCGGAAGTTTGACCTTTTCATAGTGTCCCACAGTTCCTGGTTGTTTCATTTTTGTATATTTTCAAATTTTTCAGTCTTTACTTCAGGTTTTTAGTTGTTCTGTGTTATCTTCAAGGTCTGATATTCTTTGTTCTGTTTCCTCCATTCTGCTTCTGAGGCTTTTTCCATTCGTTTCCTCTTGATTGGATGAATGTTTGATTTCCTTTTTCATTTCGTATTCTAATTTCTTTAGTATTTCCACTTCCTTTTGGAGATTCTCAATCTCTTCCTGTAGCTCTTTGCTTAGCTGGTTGGTTTCCTTATCTTTTTCAACATGGGATCTTTTCAGTGTTTCCACTTCCTTCTGGAGTTTGTCATTGTCTTCCTCTATGTCCTTCTTGAGTTTATTGTTCTCTTAATTCTTTGATTTGCTCTTTATTATCTCGTACTTCTTTAAGTATGTTCACAATTGTACTTCTAATATATGTGACCTGGGCTATCCACAGGGGCTTTCCACTGTAGGAATCTTGCACAGGGTTGGGAGAACTTGATGTAGAATTATCCTGTACCTTTCCCATGTTGTCACTTCTTCGTGTCCCTGGCATATGGTTTTCTCTTTGCCTGTATTCCAAAGTGAATCCTAAATGCCTCTTCACTGTGTTGAAGGCTTGCTTTACTTGCCTCCTTCAGATGCCTTCATTGTTTGTTTGATTGATTTTTCTCCTTTTCTTCTTGCTTATGGAGTGTTGACTTGTCTAAGCTTTAGGCTTTCTATTTGAAGTCTATCTCACTCTTCCCTATCTGTTCTGAATGTTCTCCAAAGAATCCACATGGACACTCATTTAGTAATCCCAGTTGGAGGGCATGTATGTGTGTGTGTGTGTGTGTGTGTGTGTGTGTGTGTGTGTTGTTGTTGTTTAGCCCTGGCCCAGGTACCTGGTAGAATAATCCATTGCTGATGTCAGAGCTCCTGTATTGATATATTTTGCTTAAGTGCATGCTTGGAAAGCAAACTCAATTTTTATGTTAAATCATCTTAAAGAGAATGCTACAAGGTGGTACTGTACAACAGAGAAATTATAGAGAACATTTGTATGTGCCAATCCCAAAGTTATTGCTCTACAGATTTTATGTAAAACAAATGTGGACAACAGCGATTTATATCTGTTTAACTCAGATGCATTACCGTTTTTATCAGTCTGTAAACCAATGTTGTTTAATATACACATATTTACTTTTACTAAGTCCTAAAACATCATGTATCCTGTAGACAGTGTCTAGGCAAAACTGGGTACTTTTTGAACTCAC